>JASANE010020430.1:0-29860 GCA_030248225.1 Trileptium ribeirensis | reverse complement strand
TCATACTATGTCGAACATGTTATCCATGTATACTAATGCTCAACAAAATGACTGGGATGAGTACTTGCCATTCATCCTTTTTGCTTATCGTGCTAGTGTACAGGAGTCGACAAATGAAAGCCCTTTCTACTTACTCTTTGGTAGGGATCCACACTTACCGTCTGATATTGCTTTGTTCCCGGACACAGGAAATTCAGTTAGTGAAGAAAACTATGCAACTGAGGTAACTAAGAAACTAGCCTCAGCTTGGCAAGCAGCTTTAAAAGCAATAACGAATGGACAAACCAAGCAGAAATCTTACTATGATCGCAATACTAAGGATCACAGTTTTGTTGTTGGTGACCGAGTATTACTTTTCAGACTTATGAGAACTAAGGGGCTAACCACAAAATTGGGACATCCTTGGAGAGGACCGTATAGAATTCTTGATGTCAACCCTACAACTGCTCTGATTCGAGCATGCGACTACCCTGATAAACCTAGCTTCCGGGTGAACGTCACCCATTTAAAACGATTTTACGGTCCATACGTCCCACGCTCAAATTTAGCAGCAGGGTTCGTTGAGACTAACGAGGCTACGCGAGTACCAGTTGCCGCTCCGGAGGATACTATCCCTCGCACCGACACGGCAAGCTTGAGAAATAGTGAACTAGGTCGGTATAACTTACGGCCTCGTCGCAACTAGAACTTAACTTAAGTAGACCATTGAATTTATCGTACTTATTAATTTATGGTTTTATTAGTATAATTTCTACATTTTATCACATCTTATTTTAGATGAAATTAAATTGTCGCGGCATTATTTATATTAATTTATTATTTTATTTATTTATTAATTTATTGTATTATTTAAACTTATTAACTTCTGGGGTTTCCCCATCCTCTCAATTTTTGTGTCTTCCGTCCAACTTCAGATCTTTCTTATCGTTCAACTACCAAAATCTCACGACTAATCGAATCATGACTACTAAGCCAAAACCGTACAGTTTTCGCATGCGACCTGATAATTAAATCGTAAACTTTAATACAAACAACACCAATATTGTAAGCAAATCCAATCGTATATACAAACATAAACATGTAGAGTAACAGTATATATTACATATACGTCATTTAAATGTAACCAAGATGATATACAATTTTTATATAACGGAGTATTAAACCTAACCGGAAACGGCACGTTGCTTAACGCAAATCCAAAATTTGAAATATCTGTCATCGCTAGTCAAGACTAGTAACTCGCAAGCGAGGACGAAACGGGGCGAGACTTTTTATGTCAATTTGTTTAATCACCAGTAAGAGGCTGTGTTTGATGAATATACCATCTTAAGACCTACTGAACAACTGAAGCCAAATATCTTCAGGAAATCGCGTTCATTAACCCTAAACGCACTGAAAACTCATGAAATATACACGCTGGACTCTAGATTCCAAATCATTATATTCAGCATAGCGAAAAACCTCTATATAGACTGCTTTTGATGCCATGGCTGAAGAATGCTTCTGATACCACGCTACTGAAGACAGACTATTTTCTGGGAATCGGGTTCATTGACCCCAAACCCTGTGAAATCGTCTGAAAAGGCATGAGATGTCTTGCTGAACTCTATATAACCAAATCATCGTATTCGGCCTGTCGAAAAACCTGTATAGATAATTCTTGATGACTTGCACGCAATACGTAAACAAACAGCTGAAGAAACACTACATTCTGAAAATCTGTTTAGTTGACCTAAACCAATTAAAAACCCAATGAAAGTGCACCGTGGAAACTACGCTCGCTCCGTTTCAATTATATGCCGTTTTCGCGTTATAAACATTCCATGCAGCCAAGTCCAAGATGCGACTAAGTCTCACACAGTTCTGTTAATGATATGGCAATACGTAATTATATACTATGTAATTTGTTATAGGTAGAAATTTCTCTCTGGCCGGACGTGGTTGATGAACCGTCCTTTACGTTGTATAGTATGTCCTGCCCAGTACCTAACACTTTGGTATGGCCTTGATCATACAGTAAAAAACTTGCTCATGTTGGGCTATTAATAACGTGAATGTTGCATTATTAAAAGACTTCGACAGATTTTGTTCAAACACTTGTAACCAAGTTTGAGAAATTGTGCCCTTTTGCGGTTATACTATTCCACCCTTTTGCAATATAGTTGTCCAGTTTTCCTGGTGCTGTTGCAGAGCTTAGCGCCTTGTTAGGCAACTAACTCCCCACTAAACATAGCACCAGTGTTTGAGTTAAGCTGGTATATGAATATTGTAAGTAGCAGCCACTGTTTAAAATATCTACAGGTTATTAAGAGCCTTTGACAAAGGAGTCTTATATTAAAATCCACATCATTCTACCTATTTGTTACCACTCGGGTGACTGTACCGACTGGATATACACATACCAGCGGTTGCAAATATTACAGTTTACCATTAATGTCAAGCTTTCACTATAAGCTATTCATATATACTAATACCACTAGTTTGAATTTCAGCCAATCTATATACATAGGTTAAACAATTCAAAATAATGTGACAGGCTTATGGCTAGGTGAAAAGGGAGATAACGATCCGAAATAGCCAACATCACAGAATGAATTTACAAACAAAAATGGTGTACTTACGTTTACACATAATTGTGATTGATATTAAGCTGTAGAAGTTAAACGGTGTTATTACTAAATTGCCTCCGTGTAAGAATGTACCAGACGTATGTGAATGTCAGGTTGATTTATAGATAACATAGATCATATAACCTTTAAAAGCAACGAATGAACACAGCATCCATACAACAAAATTTATCAAGGTGTACGAATGTATTCACTACAATAAATTTAAGAAAGAACAAAAACATGTTTACGAAAGCAATTCGTTGTGCTATTACCCAGATTAATATTTATACAGAGGTTCTTCGGTCGGCGAATCCCTAATTACGTGAAAATTGGATTTTAGTTAATACTATATGTATGAAAAAAACAAACAAAAATCAAAAACTGCTTGATACTGACGTTTATAATTTAGCTGTGACATAATGAAACGTAATAAAAAGGCTCAAATGGAGGACTGTTTCCTACAAAATACTGCTATTATATATTATTTATCCTTCTTCTCCGCAAAACTATTGGTTCAATGGTTGAAAATGGTGTATTTTCACTAATTTAATGCAATGCACTAAGGTATATACCACTCGAATGACGAACAGAGATTGCAATGTTTTCTGCTAAAATATCTTGCATATATTGAACAATAATTGACAAATTGATAATGCCTCAATTCTGCAATCATCGAATATGTGGATCTTTTTGGTTAGATCCTCAGACCGAATTTTGTCAAAAATTTTATGATACACCGATAATTTCAGTACCATTCGACTCACCTCGACGAGCTGGTTCAGAAAATGACCGTTTTGGCCATTTTTATAACAAAAATTTCCTATTTTTTCGGTTCCCAATGGTCTTGGTACAAAACATTTTCGAAAAAAAAAATTTCTCGATAAATGCACAATTTTATATATATCATTCGAACAATCTTGATGAGCTAAGTCGAATGGTGCTAAAATTACCCAATCGGATCACTAGTTAACGATTTAGGGTTAGACTTAGCCTTACGCTTAGATATCATATAAATTGAAATAACTATTTAACCCACGAACCAACTGGTCTTATTTTACTAACATTCGAATCAGCTCATCAAGCTGGTTCGAATGATACATAAAATTATGTATTTATCGAGAAAATTTTTTGTTGAAAATTTTGGGTACCATTGGAATTGGAAACCGAAAAAAATAAAAAAACATTGTCACAAAAATGGATGAGTTTATGAGCCAGCCCGTCGAGCTGAGTTGAACGGTACGAAAATTGCCGCTGTATGTTAGAAATGCACGAATTTCGGGCTGGGGGTGGGGGGAGCAACCGAAAAGATTTGAATATGCTTAATATTTCAGTAGATACTTCAATATAAAAATATCTTTATATTAATTGACATGTGCCACAAAATTATGCCGCAAGCTATACAAAAACAAAATATACATATATCATAAAGAACAGTATGTGCAGCATTCTACGAAGCATAGCATAAAATCTATAAAACAAAAACGTACATTTACACGGAACACAAGAAGCATTTTATATATACAAAAGTTATATCAGAGGTATTGCTTGTAACAAATAACGCAGTTTGAATAATTTTATGAGTTTTTTGCTTCTAAAATGACAATGATAATCTGCTAAGAGTTAAATGAATTATCAAGAATGGATTATACATTTACCGTTGGAATTCAAAACATCCATTATCCATTTACAGCTCACATACCCAAAATAGTATATTGACTGTGCATGTGTATCGACTAATGGACATACAAGTGGCTATTACATCTAGAACGACATTAATAATCATAATTAAACTTAATATACCCAATTGTAAGGCTTAAACGTGGCTTTATGACGTCACACGAAAGTTACTCATTGTAGATAATTGTTTCACATCCCAACTACTCGATACATATGACTCAAGGGAATTAGGCATGGGCGCAGTACGCCACTCAAAAGCGGGGTGGGGCGTTATCGCGCCGCCCCCACCAACTCACACACTGCGCCCCTGGGAGTAGTAGGCACTTCATGACGATAAGCGTGCCATTATACGCATATTATGTACGAGCCTTATGAGGGACATCTTAATGGCACTACCTGATTAGCCAGATTCTGCGAAATAAATGAAACAGAACTTAACTATATACCTAAGGATAGGTCCAAATTTCACTCAAACATCTGTGTCTTTGCTTTAGTCCCAATCTAACGTTACTGTTTTTCATTTTTTCTATAAATTTAGATTTTTCTGACAACCTCCAAATGTTTTTAAGCATATATATAGTAAGTTGTAATAATTCAGAATCAGTCCGAACTGAAGGGCCAAATGCTTTTACATATTGCTCAATACGATGAAAGCCGCTGTATTTGCGTGGTAACCGTTTAATACGACAAGCGGCTACTGCTACAAAGGTAAAAACTACGCTTAAATTTATAATTTTTCACGAAATTTGTGATTTATAAATTTCTAAATTTCCGACATATTAGTTATTGCAGAATGAATTTAAGGCTCTTGTGGTTCCTAAGACTACATTGATGCCTATTGTTTTTGGGACTATGAAGGGACCTCTGGATGCTCGCATTCATCGATAGGCACCCACGCACAGCTCTGACACACAGTTGTGCGCATATAAAGGTTTTTGAGTTCCCGCGAACACTCAACGGCTTGTCCATAGCTACGACGCTAGAAACCGTGGTTTTATGTAATTTCTTATACAGCAACGTGCGCAGACAGTGCTCCAATATCGCTGGCTTTGTAGGTTTAATTTTTATGAATTAAACACCATTCTCCGGTAATTATTATCTCCGGTAATCATACGTAACACGATGTTGGATTATATACCAGCGATTCTCGCTCACCTGGCTGCATGATGATGGTATGATCCATGTTCGTAACCTAGCTCACAAGTTACCGCCCAACAACAGACCAAAACGGAAACTCCGCGCCCTATTGAGAGCTAAGGGCAATGTAATTTTGAACAGAACGGTATGGCTTTTGAGACAGGGCTAACTCAAGAACCCACGTAGTTTCTTAGACGAATACTGCCATGACCTTTGGGACTATAATCACTAAACGTAGCCATTCAGGAGTTCTTTTCAAACAGCCGTTAGCAAAAAGAAGCGCTCAGACATTTGGATGCCAGCGCTCATTTACACAACAAAGGGAATCACTAGCTCCGCCCAGCCCACGGCTCAGGTACCTCCGTACTCACAAATTCAGGTTTCCATTTGCGTGTTTTTACAAATATCTTAAAAAGTTTTGCTTATCTTGCTGACACACATAGATTGCTCCAAAGAACGCTGTGTTCCACTACAAAACGTTTACCGACAAGGCTAGACGCCAATACCTTATGCATAATATATGTTTGTCAGTTTAATCATGGAGACTGCCACAAGTGACAATTAAATAAAATTCAGTGTTCAGTCGAACCAACTACATCTAGCGTCGAATCCAGATTGCGAGACTTGGCTCGTCTTCATTTCCAAACAATCGGTCAAAAACAAATTTATAGTATTATTTCTTTATAACTATACGGAAAATTCAAAATCTAACATAGACTATTTTTAATCTTATGTATATTAGGTATCTGTCGTTTCCAAACTACTAAAATTACACATGGGACATGAAATGCTGGTGCCTTGTTCCGAACTGACTAAATGAAAGACACTGCGATGATTCCACCAGTTCACTTATCAAAGGTACGTAAATATATGCCGCTTGAATGGCGGCAATTATTAATGTTTAGTAACGGAAATTTTGAGGGATTTTCATCCCTCAGGGAAAAATTAGGAATATTTCAGCCAAATACGGCAAAAAAGTAGCATATTTTTAGCCCAACGGAGAAAAAGTCGCAGAATTCTAGGCCGTGCAAGAAAGTACATACCTTAGGCATCTGGGGGCGTGAATACGCGAAGCGTAAGTTTACCAGGGTGTACAAAGGAAACCTGAACCTACAAATACCTGGCCTATCACCTATTCGGAGCAGCCAAATATAATGCCAATGAGGTGCGATGAGAATATACAAACTGGTTATAACAAATGCTATAATGTGCTGGTAATAAAAAACTACGCCGAGCTCATCGGCACACGTCGAACGATGTATACGACGTTCAGGGAGTAACCGGTATCCGGTTACGGAGAAAATCGTGTTCCGGTTGCGGCTCCGGCAAAGGGAAAAACCATACCGGAACAGGAATTCCGGTTTAAAAAAATTTTGCACATTTTTGCTTCATCTCTGGTGCAAACATCATGTAACATATACACAATAATTATCAAATTCCAATACAACCAAGCAAAAGAAATCATTAACTCAGGAATTTACAGTGTGAAACATAATTAGGACACATAATTTCAGCTGGTATTGTTATGTTAACATGCAGGAGTTTGTTAACAAAACAAAGCCAGGCCAATGCTTGTAGCAGCTATTTTACACATTCAGAAGTCTGCGGGGTATATTAGATTTAAACTGGTCCAACTCGGTAACAGAGTATGGATTATGTAGAAGTACTTAGTTGTAAGCTTGGCTAAAATAAATTGCGTCAAGCACAGCCAGTGCGCCTGCAAACTTTGTAAATCAGTCTACATTGAAGTACGTAAAGTAACGTTATCTGCAACGCAGCCAGAAACTGCGTCTTTGGCGATGAACTGTATTCATTGACACTGTGCGAGCAGTATAACAGTTGGTCTCATTTATAGCAATGTGATTAGAAAGTTATCATCATTATCGTCTAACTGAAGGACACTGGTTGCCCAACGCTAGCCTAAACAGTGTCTCTGACCGCTGATCAGAAAATTATAGTATATATACCTTCTATTATTTTATCTTAGAACCATATAAACCAATAATGTCAAGCTTCCTACAGAATAACATGTAACAAACGTATTTGTAGTAAAGGGAGGCGCGACTGGAAACAGAGCGAAAGTGTTTCTTCTACAGAGCGAAACTGTTTATTCTATGCTCCATGCGTTATAAGCACATTCATTTTGACTCAATATAAGCAAGGATGTACAGTGAAAGGCATTTTTGCTCTGGGGGTCCAAAAACTGACATATTGACCGATAAATAAACATTATTTAGCTTCCTCAGTATCTTTAAAGTTCCAGAAAGGCAACAATGACATCACAATACATTAAGTTTATCGTAAAAGTTATTTTTAACACATTTTAAATCCACTGTACCTGCATTTCTTCCTTCATCTGTTTTACAATACATAGATTTCGAAGACCAGGTTCCGGTTCCGGATCAGGTTTAAATGGACGGTTCCGGTTATTCCCTGACGTCGTTATAAGTTTATAAAATCAAACCGTACGTTAACTATACAAAATGTAACGAAAAAAACAGTTGGACACAATGTGAACAGAAAGCAACGCGCTATCATCAAAAAATAAACATCTTCCAGCTTTAACAAATAGAAGCAATATACATAAACCACAGTTCAAAATTACAAAAATCACACATAATACAAACATAAAATATTTCGTTAATTTAGTTTACTCCAGTTCAGTACTGTTGAAAAACTACCACGACAAACAACATAGAATTGCAAATAATAAAATTAGAAAATGTTTCTTTATTCCGACCTCAAACTTTAATTAGTGAACTAAGCACGTTCACTGCTATACCACTACATCATATAAGCGCCTATGTAGGCGAACTCCGAGCTTCAGTAAAAATAACTAATGATATTTGGAAAAAGGAGAAACAGAAGGAAAAACAGCAAGCAAAACCAGACAACAGAAACTTCATGCGTAGCTATGTATTTTCCATTATACTAGTCGCCACAAGATTATAGTGCAGAAATGAAGAGAAATTCGTTCTGTCTGCAGGCGTCCCAAACTTCAGTTTGGTCATAGCCAAAAGTAGTAAAAAAGCACAATTATGTGACCATATTATTGCGGCAAAATAGCATAATGGGTATGCGTCTTTTCTGTAAGACTGTTGGTTTGGTAAAAAATTGCGCTCTTTCTCGAATTTAGTGCACTAAAGAACGGCAGTTGGGAAAAAGGTTACAAGGGTACCCTGGTAAACAGCAGATAACGGTGGAATGTTGACATTACGTTTTTGAGCTGAACCTGTTAAAAGAAATACTTAGGAAATGGCCTGGCTAGACTATTGTTAAGCTTGTGCGCAGCATAAAAAATTTCTGATCTAGTCATCTTTAATGTGAATTGGCTGAACAGGTGCCGGTTAGAAACCAGAACGTTGCTTCCAATGTTAGACATTTTGTCGACAAAGACTTGTCGAAGTCTTTCAACTTTTTCTGTAACGTTTACTCGCTTCGCTCTCTGAGCAACAAACAAATCTGGTATATATATTTCCAGTTGCCTTTGTCTTGCGTAATGCTCTTGGTGTAGCATACAATGACTGTTGTTACTTAGGGAACCGACTTAACCACACAATATACGTGTGTTGCACAATAGCTTTTACTAGCTGAACGAATTTTTACTGATCACATCATGAATGATTTTGTTATATTTAACAAGAAATAGACTGCACCGATTGTATTTCATTAATCTCATTTTCTTTGCATTTCATATATAAAAAGAATGTAGAGGTTTTGAGTTGAGTATCGGGTTGACAGCCACGACATTTATATGTGGCCTGCCAACAACTATCAAAAAAACGCATCGCTAAAAGAAAATGCACATTGCAGTGGTTTTCAAATGTATTTATCGTGTGGCGACAGCTTTAGAAACACTTTAAATAGCAATTGTGATAAGTTAAACGTATTTCTGTGATCCTAACCGGATTCACGGCGGAATAATTAAGATATTACTAAACAAAACAGTAAAACTGAAACACTATTAACGAATATTAAACCGTTTCATCAAAAGCAAAGATATGGATATAACAATTATTGCATAGAGGTCGAAGGTCCGTACGCTTGGGGATAAATTTTTGAAATTTTCAGCTATGTATAATTGTTCCCAATTTCGCTAAATTTTACTCAATTCTGCTAAAAGATGCATCAATTTTTGATAAATTGTGCCCATTTTCACCACATGTTCATCTATTTTTGTTAATTTGCACTCAAAATTTTACGCGCACGGAGCAAGATATACTATAAAATCTGCCAAATCAGAAACTAATAGCTGTAAATTTTTTGTTAAATACAGATCATCCTGTTTCTGGGGTACTGTATTAATGAAGATTTTTATTACACCAACCACTACAACTCATGAAGGAATGGGCATACAACTCGTAATTTTTTATCATATTATATTGCGATCCACCAGAAACACATATTATTAAAAACATTTATTTATATGTATTTTTCATTCGCAAGGCTTAATCGCTGCAAGTTTTTAGACAAAAATCAAGGTGAATTTCGATGTTACCGTCTATAACGTAGTAACCGTTAAAATGTCTTGATTAAAAGTTTTCACAATACCTTTGATCTGAGCTATTGCAAGTGCAGGCATAATATCTAACCGATCTAGCAACGGAACAAGACAGCAAAAACAACAAGTTTGTGTCAAAATTGCGTTACTATCGCGGTTGTTTCTATAACCTGAATATGAATGGCGATATTTGGCTTAAATGTTGACTGCGGGTCTACCTATAATCAATTTGCATACTATAGTATCGATATGTTACTAACATGGTTCAAACAAATCTAGCTTATATCCCAAAAGCACCATCTGGGACAAGGATTCGTGTATATTTCGCTGTTATAAAGGCTTTGAAATAGTTAGGTCTATTTAATTCAAGTTTTACTATGCTTGTTTAAGCCGTGATAACATCGAATTACGTAATGTACAACAGGCATAAATAAAATAAAATCGTTCGGAAATAATTCACAAAAAATTCTGGACTGACAATTAAACAGGAACTTGCTTTTCCGAAACTGTTGGGGAATTTTTCGGTGACGGCTTGTGACAATTTTTGCTTTCATTTCTGTCTGTCACTGGAGGCACAAAGCAGTATAAGTATACATTGCAAGTCATAACAGAGTTACGGAACGTCGTCGCAATATGCGACTAAGTTTGCTTCCGAACATATTTTTCCCAATATCAATTGGCTAAGTCTGGTAATTCGATACATTAAGATTAACTACTTATATGACCATATTTTATCGATGTTAAATGTACTGTATAAGGGCAAGTTTGATTTCACATTTTACCGCAACGATTATGGCGATCGCCTTGCGCATCGTATTGTGGCTAGAGGCCGAATCCTAAATGTGTTCCGCCGCCATAGGCGCACATCCGGGGAGATGAGATGCATCGCGCAATCTGGGACCAAAACCCCTCGGTGTACGTACCCTATGATCAAAATTCCAGCTTAAATTATTCCCCCAAACATCTTTCATGCCCCCACACTTCAAAAGAAATCTGCGTCACTGGTCGCTGCGACACTTTTACATGGGAAACAAACTATATGTTACATTGGCAATGAATACTAGAATAACTGCAGCAGGTCTGAGTACAGTGCACTCAGATAACAGGAGAACACATTGTCAAGGCCTAACCCTAACGGTTGCGATAGATAGCATACGTATATGAAGAGAAGCTAACAATGAAAAAATATTGTAATAACAGCCGCATAACGATACATAGTTAACAAAATTGTTTTCAACTAAAAATCTGTATATATCAAACAAAATTTGAATACACAAGAATTACAGTTTACAAAACATTTGCGTGGCGTGGATATGCCACGGCTTTATGATAAAAGTATTCAGAAAACGTTAATGTGATCCTGAGGCACTTGAACAACTCCGTCATCTATCGTAATTATCGCCTGGAAAAATAAAACAGAAAAGTAGCAAAGTGGTCACACACAAAACAAAACTAAACTATTTTACAGTAAAAAACACAATATGATTTAAAGAAGTACAGTACCAAGAGTTAGTGTTGTAAAATCCTATTATGTCGACAACCGTTGGCATGGGCGTACCCCCCCCAACCACGAAATTTTTTTGACCTTAAAAATTGCCAATGGTCACCCCTTAGTAAAAAACTTTCTTAGCTGGACTGCACTTTTCTTGTTGGAGCTGCCTGGAAATTGCTTTTTGACGATAAAATTTTAAAATTCGGCTCTGCGGGCAAAAACACACCGTCCGGGAGGGACGAAGCGACATAAGATGTCGGCCTGAGTCAGATCATTTCCTCCCCCGACATATTTTTCTAGCTACGCCCATGACCGTTGGGATGCATCCCTCCCTTTGCACATGATTATTTGCGCTACAGTATAAATTTGGCTAATATTAGCCAAAAAAAGTACTTTTAATGACTTATTTCCACAAAACAAGAAGTCGAGAGAAACGCTAGTGATACAACTGGACCGATCCAGGAAGATACTGGATAAAACCGGTCGGCCGTTACAGATTTGTGTGCTGTTAATTTTAGAAGCGAACAACTCAACTTGTATGTATTTTAGCGGTTAAATATACATTCTAAAAGTTTACTTCTTTTAAATGCATAAGTTTTTTGCAAAATATATAACTTTTGCTTTTAATTTCACACGCTTTTTCAATATCCACTAAGAATGCCTCCTCTAAATTGCGAGGGAGCTTATTTCGTTTCCATGGCAAATAAACTGCTGCCCGCGAAGAGCACACGAGGCAACTTACTAACAATTTTCGTGGATCAACCAGCCAGCCCACTGGTCAGGTCTTCGGCAAAACCCAGTGCCCCCTATTTCCAAACGAATTTCTCTAATTCGTATACCCGTGCAAACTTTTCGGCAAATAAAAAAGCCAATAAGATAGAGACCAACAATACAATATGTGGTTTTTGATAGCAATACTGAAACATTTCTTACAATGACAAGTTTGTGTTAACAAGTAAATTGAAACACCACAGCTGGCTACAATAAACCATCTATAACGCTGATCATTTATGTAGTTGCAGTGGATTGCTTTTAGTTTGACCGATGATAGTCATTCCGCTGAAGAATGTGACAATCTTAATCTTTCTCTTACTATAATTGGCGGTACGTCGCGGTCGTTTTCGAAATTACCCAAGGGTAGAAAACATGACCCACCGCACCCATGTTCTTGGACCACCACCTCCAGACCCTCAGGCTTTCAACCCACCGACTTATACCCCACCCAGGGTTTTGAACCACTAAGTTCAAACCCCCAGGTTTTCGACCAATTTTTTTAGAGCCCTTCATATTTTCGAATCAATTTTACACACCCTCCCCAGGTTTTCAACCCAATTTTATTTTATTAACTTTTAGTCATTTAGTCAAAATTGAACAAGTGTGTTGGTTTCTATCAAAAATCTTGCAAAGGGAGCTGGACCACCGAAGGAGTCGCGTTTTAACATGGACGTCGACAATAAGATCTTTAATTTAACCCTGCTATTTCCGAAGCCCGGTATCATCACAGACAGAATCTGACCGGGGTGGACCGGTACAAACATACAAACCGGACCTGCTTTCGTGAACCGCAGTTGCATCGCTAGATAATGCAATCATGCAATGCGTATTGTGATACCATAAAGAGGCCGGAAACTTGAACAAAATCGGCACAACCGTTATACGGTTATGCTTTGTAACAACGACCGTTACATTTGATTTTATTGTCCTAAATTAATTTACAGTTGCCTCACTCTTTTCACTTACTGGAGCGATATCACTGCCACAAAAGTCATAATAACATCTCAAATTATACTGCAAAAATTTGAAGCAAATTAGTGCACTTATTACAATATTTACGACCAATAAAAACAAAACCAAGTTTATTTATATTAGACAAGGGCAGTTCAATCCCTGCTCGACAATCGCGTAGGTACATAAATACTACGGCTTTTATACTAGCATATATACCTACATAAATAAATGAATGCATCCAAAATAAAAAAAAACCTAGCTGCACCCGGCAATCTAAATGTTCTTTATTTTATGTGATGCAATAAAATATTGTAATTTAGTTAAAAAATATATACTTTAAGCGCCTAGATTGGCGCAATCCTAACTGTCATCGAATTTACTTGAAAATATTACAGTTATCATTAAGTTATATCGCAAGGTTAGGCCTGAAAAGAATGATTATTCGAACTCTACTTGGTAACGGAGAACCAAGGCCTTTATACCAATTCTTAAGAAAACCTAAAATTAGTTATATCCATGAATCCGTTTCGGAATTATAAATGTTGCAATGAAATGCAGCAAATCTACAAGTTTTACAACGTAAAATACATAACAGTGGAGTGTTTTAGAAAACAGAGATGAAGGGATATAGCCAGCAATCTATCTCAAGAAAGCGCACCAGTTGCAAGGGTTAAGGCTGTAAAGCTAAACACCAAGACGGTAGATAGTTCGAGATTTAGGAATAATGTAAATCTCCCAAATACTAGCTATGTAAATAAATTATACGGACACGGCAGTGTCCATATCATTATGTTTTATGCAAACAACGGTGCATTTCTTAACGAACATTTTGAATTAAAAAAACAATGGTTAATTTCCTTTTAATATATGACTTTTCAAGAGGCACAATTTGGACAGTTTCGGAAATAGCCCATGCTGATTGTTTATTTTTATTATCTGGACCCAATGCGGCACAATACTGGCCTGTCCACAGCCCTCCGAAAAGTGGGGGGAGAACTTCGGGGGGCCCCCATGTTCATTCTCGGGGGAAATTTTAAAGTGGGGGGATAAATTTTGCTTAAAAATACAAAATATTTCCATATTTTCATGCATTTATACTACTGTGAACGTACTTTCAAGCTAAAAAACAATATTTTAGCATTATAAATAGTGGTAATTAATGTTTAAAAAACAATTTGCAAACAAAAGAACATAAATTTTCAGACGTAAAAAATTTTTGGAAATAGTTGAACATGGGGGCTTCGGCCGAGTGGGGGGGACGGACATGAGGAAAATCTCACGAACATGGGGGATTTGGAAAGTGGGGGGTCCCCCCACTGTGGACAGGCCAGCAAGATTTACTGCATGAATAGAGCGCACATAATTAAGAAAAACTTAGAGAACATGTTTTAAAAGAATAGTGATTATGCGAAGCAGGGTCAAATTCCATAAACACATACTTTGGTGAATAGAATAAGCACGTGCATGTCGACATTTCGTTCGGGATTTGTTTACCAACCCGATTTTCATTTTCATTTCATAGATAACAAAAAAGAAAGGCTTCAGTGGTTATTTCCATGACTAAATGAATTTATTAGTCATACATATGTAGACAAGTTAATGGAGTCTTGATATCTTCGGCAGTGGCTAGATGTTGTTATAACTTGGACACAGCATGGCTATGCGTGCTGTATATAATACGTTCCATGGGTAAGCTGGGGTCTTCGACGGGAGTAAGCCTTTGGCCTCCATAAGGGAATCAGGTGGATGTTGGGGGGAGGGTGACTTTTCTGAACCATGTCTGCTGGGCCAAGGTCATGTGAAGGCACGCGGGACATGTCCCCACCTTGCAATCTGGCGCGCCCTGAGTGTGGGATGACAGAAAAGCGAAGTATATATGTACGTCATGTGAGGTTACGCAGTGACAACCTCACGCAAATTCTGTGGTCCCCCAGTGCGGAATGATCTGGCTGCGACTCTGCGCTCTGCTCAGTTCGGTTCTTCCGATGACAAGTTACGATGGGCGCTCAATTTTCAACTAATAAAAGTTTGGATTTCTAGCACATATCAGAGTGGATAAATGCAAACAGCCAAATTAACTATATATATGTCAGCCGAGCCAATGAAATCTCGGCTATTCTTGCCTTTGGCAGAATAAAATGCTATACGGCATTTGTTTTAATAATGTATGTTTGTTGCCCTAGATAAGTGGTCTTAAGAGCCGACCCCAACTTTCATAGATATAGTAGGTCCTGCTGAGCTCCGCTGTTCAAACATAACAGGCTTCGCGCTACAGCCAAGCCGAGTTTAGACCCTAAAGTTTCACCTGTATTAGATATCGCATTGTAAACTATTTTGACGATAATACTAACAAATGGGTGTCAACGTTAAGTGACCAAAGCGTTATCATTATAGTTTTGAATTTAATTTAACCCTGAATATAAAGTATACCTACTGACCTTGTAAAAAGAGTAGTACAAGGTAAGAATGCAACGACGTAACATGTATAACGATATGTTTATTCATGTAAATTTTGGAAATAAGTTTCAAAATTTAAGTCAATATTTTCGCTACTTGTTTCGACATGCGTTTTGGTGATAATAGAGTGTCAAACAAGTTTTTTTAGACCTCTAACCGTTACAATAGCCACAAAAACATATGCCGACTGCCAAAGTATTGGGGAAAGTACTCAAAGAAACATATCACAGTCTAATCTCTAAAGTTGAACAAAGCGACCGGATTGTCAAAAAATAAATTTTGATTCCAATGCAAGCTTTGCGTTAAGGCACGACTATGGGATGTTTTTTCAGAGAGTATATACCTGTATGATACAGGTTTATTCACTATATAAAAATATTTAGCTAAGATGGAATAGTTTGAAGTGCGGAATATTTATAATGCCGACATCATAAAGATATTCACCCAAAATACAAATGTATTTTATTTGTTTTATATACAAAATTTATAAGAAGTACATATAAGAAGTCCTCGAGCAGAAAAACACATTTGCCTACCCTATTTTTAGCCACTGTATATACAACAGACAGGGTCATAGGAGGCATTATCCACCTGAAGAGTCGAATCAATCCTTGTCGGCGCGATGTGCTGTTCCTCAGGTAATCCTACCCCCCTCTGGCTACTTCAAACCAGGGAAATTATAGCCGGTGGCCCCCGGCTCACCTGCCGGAGGGTGCTGGACTTTGTCGGGGGCCAATTTTCTGTTGGATTTTGTACCGTTTAGACGTTTATTTTTCTCAGCAGGTGCTTTGAGCCGGGGGTACCCGAATTTTTGCGGGGGGAAGGGGGTACGAGCCGGGGTACCTCCGTTTTGCCGGGTGGGCAGCCAAAAATGCCGCCCCCACATTGGACTAGCCAGCCCCTCCCAGAGGACACGGGTCACCCTACAGTACGCCGAACACATAGGCGCCGAGGCCGCTATACTAGCAGCCGACAGGCTAATTCTGCATTGGGGAGGCCAACGGCCAACCCCTATCGCCGAGAGCGCAACTACTCCTGGAAAGTCGGAGCTTGAGCATATATGATAAACAGAGTATTGTAAAAATCAAATTATTTTTCCAGCTTTTATTGAAATATTTTAAACCCCTGCAACACACAGGTACTGCCGAACCACTGCCATTTTGTGTATCGATACATACCTTACTACATAAAGTAAGCCTCGTAACGACGCTAATATTTTTACAATCGATATATATTTTGTTGCTATTATAACGCTTAGGGTTCTGAAAAAATCTTGTTTGACATTTTTGTAGTACCAATTAAAACGTATTTCGAAACACGTAGTGAACATTAACTTATACTTTGAAACCTTGCTAGCAAAATTTTACATGAATAAACATAATGCATTTTACATGTTACATTGTAGCACTGTTACCTTGTTTCTATGTTTTTATTGTGGCATAAAATACTTGTTCATTTCCATAATTGAGGTAGATTTCATGACGTATCTTACTTAAAGCAATAAGTGAATTATTCATAGATGTCAATGATGTCCTTCCATAAGACTTAAGAAGTCACGTGGATATTATGTCAATTTCTGAGCTGGGAAACTACTAGAGGATTTCAATGTCACTGAAAATTTTTGGTTTTATCTATACGGGACGAATTTAAGAACAATAAATTCTTTTTAAAATATTATATTACATATCTATCGCGCCGCTCCTCAGGATTATGAAAATAAAGATTTTTTAAATTCAGTTGTGCTGAAGTTTATAAAATCATATCGAAAATAACGTATTACCAGTATGTCAAAAGAAAATACTTAATGCGGTGGCAGTAACGCCGAAAACAGAATATGTTAGGGGTTTTGTGAAAAATACATGGTTTTAACTTACAGGGTGGAAAAGTGTTATACACTTACCAACTACAGTTACGCTCAGGAATAAAAGCAAATTATTAGCGAACGATTCTCAAATAATTCGCCAAGAGTTCGCGAAAAATTAATAGCTGTTCAATTGCAATACGCGAATTTTTCACGAACGATTCGCAAAAGTTTGCCTTTATTTATGTAACTGTATATACATTATTAATTTATTAAGCTATGAATTAGAAATTAAGCACAAACCAATACCATTTTGCATGTACTTCGACTGCGATCAGCTGATGAATGAAAACTTACTATAAAAGTAAAATATAAAGCTGTTGCCGATAACAGATGCCACAAGTCGTGTCGGTCAAAAAAGTTAAGCAAAATACACGGCCGATTCATGTTGCGCGATTCTGCTGACGTTTTCTAAAACGCAAAATTACCAAATGGGAATCACCTTCATAAAAAGGCGTTATCAAGGCTCCCAAACTAGCAGCGAGGTGTACAAAGTAGTTATTTTCGCGCGCGGTTATACCACCTAGATATACCTATAAAGCATGCCGAAATGCTAACAAGCCATTGAGTTCCTTTTAATGTAATTTAACCGCACTCATAAATGTAATAATATTTATGTTCGGTCGCACTCATAAATGTAATAATATTTATCTTGGGTCTATATTTGAGTATGGTTTCCATATAATTATGGTCAAGTACGAGAAAACTATGATATGATACTGGCCTCTCTGAAATTATCAGGGGGTTGCTGGGGTGGTTGACATGGGGGAAACCAAAATTTACATGGAAGAATGGGGAGCCGCCGGAATCATGGCGGGAGCTCGATAATCCTAGCGCCCTTCCGTGGAGAGGCCAGTAATATTATTAATCAAAGACATATAGTTCAAAGCAATTATGTCTGTATATCGCTTGCAACACCATACGATCATACATTATGTTCACCGCCTGCCCCCTCGTAACGTGAGAGTCAGTTGTGGTGAGTACTAAGCCTTACATAGAAAGTTATTTGATCGTTCACAGCAATCGAGCGCTTTTTTAAACAAGACTAAGGACAAAGTGCATGACTATCACGGCTAAATAATTATGTTGTTACAGACAGAAATAAAAGCAAGTTGTTCGTGAAAAATTCACAAACAATAAATGGTGAATAACTGTAACTGCTAATTTTTCGTGAACTACTATTATTAGCAAAGAATGTATGTAAGGCTGGGCTCTCCATTCGCTGAAAATTTTGCCACGGGGCATGAGCCAGGGGGGCCTGGTTCCAAACCGGGGGCGCCCGATTTTGTCACTGGGCATTTTTCTAAGTTTCAACGGTTAAAAATCGTGTCAGAAACACTGCCAAAATAGTTTTGACGAAGAGAAAAAGCGATTTTGAAGCAAATTTTGATAAAATTAGCGAAATTTTTGGCTTCATAACGGAATTTTAGTACAAATTTTGATCAAATTTTATGTACTTTGGACCGATTGGAAACAAAAAATTTTCGAAAAGGCGGTGAACCCGGCAAGCCCAAAATTTTCCAAGGGGGCATGAACTGAGGGGGACCTGTTTTGAACCAGGGGGAACCAAAAAATACCAGAGGTCCTTCCAATATGGAGAGCTCAGTAAGGTAATTTATGTTCCGTAACTGCATATATTTGGAATGTGACTGTATTTCTCTTCCTACACTATTATCACATAATTTAGATTTGGATTAGGCTAAACGAGGCATAAAAACGAATAAACATTGAATAGAAATATGTAAGATTTTTTATAAAGTTCAGACTATGGGGAGATTCAGGAAAAAATAATGCAGATGCAGACTGCTGCTAACATTTCAAGCATACGCGTGCCTTATGTACAGTTACGGATAGAAATAAAAGTAAATCTTTAGCGAAATTTCGCAAAAGCAATTACTGATCTGCTGTTAATTTATAGTGAAGTTTTGCGGATAATAATTCGTCAGCGATTGAGGAATGGCTTCGTTTGATTCTGCCCGTAACGGTAAATATATTTATAGTAATGTAGCTTTCATCGAATACTCAAGTATTACTGATTTATGCGCTTCAAAGCGTTTTGTCAGTGCTTACACGACAATGATGTTTGTAATCTGTTCCGAACGGATCCGGCACTCGCTACAACTACGGCATGATGTTGAATCTGTTATTTAAAAATAAGCTAATCTATAAAGTGTTATAAATCATATTAAACGCACCTGTCAGAGAAACACAACTTTAATTATACTGTTACTTAAAAACAAAAATAGAATACCCCGTTGGGAATAATTACAATGCAAATTTAAGATAATTTCTCATACAAAACATATTCGAAAGTGTACATTTATATTAAGTTTTCTCTTCAGCATACTAATTTGAATGGGCAAGTTTAATTTAAATGTAAACATTCGAATATGTTGTACGACGAACAGTTTTGATATGTGTAACTTTTTGCCTTGTACTAGTCTTACTATATACTCAACACTTGAATAGGTGTTGTAAGTTTAATATACCACACGACACAACATACGTTCCAATCCGAGTTCGGCATAAAGAAAAAGACCAGGGCAACTGTCCACGCCGCAGCAGCTGCTAATATATAAATCGTGCACTGACAAGTTATCTTTTCTTTACATGACAGCTGCAATATTAATAATAAGTATTATTGATGCAATGAAGATTACACAAAAATGGAACGAAACGGTTTTTATAACGCAAGCACAAAACAGAATATTCAGAAACTACATAAGTACACACTACTCTACAGGATTGTACTGTATGGCTTTCTTTTGACAATAAGGAAATTAGGATACATAATGTGGTCGATTGAACGATTGGATAACCAATAACCAAATTATGTATTTGGAAAGATTTGTTTAGTAACTAGTAACTGTCGAGAGTGCAGAACGTAGTGAAGCATATGTACACCTAAAACCTTTCGAGTGCACACCCAATCAGCTATCTATAGCATACGTCGATATGCTATATGTCGATATCACACAATACCGCACAAGTTACAACAAAACTAACACCGGCAATAAGTTCCCATGCCCCAAAAATCAGCCTCCCAAGACGTAACAGTAAAATTAGGAATTTTGGATGGAGGAACAACCACAGTGCCATATCTTACACCCCATGAACCGGAGCTTTAATCGAAAAACGAAAAAAAGGCATCGGCATATCATTTTACTTTGAAATAAAACCAACCACAAAAAAATTCCAAAGTTAAGATAAAAACAACCTTGCATTTTAATGAACCGTACTAAAATGAGGTAAAAACCCTCATTTTGTCCTCTGACCACGAACCTTGAGTGCGCCATAATCCCGTACCCATGGAATCATAGGTCGTACAGCAAAACACCCGCAATGCGTTTCCCATGCCTGAAGACCCCCAAGTGAAACGTTTCAGCAGCTAAGGACGTCAGAAGAAATTTTCGAATTTTGGGTCAATGAACCACGATGGTACCATACCTCAAACACATAACTCCAGAACCGGAGCCTTAATCCAAAAACAAAAATGGGCATCGGCGGCATTTAGCATTTTACTATAAAATAAATCCAACCACTGAAAACAAATTCAAAAGTTAAGGTAAAAAAAACTTTGCTTCCGTGAAGGGTACTAAAATGGTGTAAAAAAACCCTCATTTTGACTTCTGACCACGAACCATTGGGAGCCATACCCGCGTACCCATGGAATAATGGGTCGCAGAGTAAAACAAACACTAGTAATAAGTTTCCCATGTCCGAACAACAAAAGGGAATCTTTTCAACCGTCCAGAAAGTCAGAAGAAATTTTCTAATTTTGGGTCGAGGAACGACGATTTGCTATACCTCGAACCCCATAAGTCTGGAATTGGAGCCTTAACAGAAAAAAGGGGCATCGACATTTATGATTTTACTATAAAACAAAATTACCCAGAGAAAGAAATTCGAAAGTTAAGATAAAAATAACCTTGCTTTCATGAAGGGTACTAAAATGGGGTAAAAAAAACCCTCATTTTGATCCCTGGCCTCGGAACCAGACTAGAAATCAAAAAACGCTCGGGGATATACACGGTGATTACGTTACCCTAAGTTTTAATTTATTAGAATATTTCTGTTAAGCATCACATTAATAGTCGTTTTTGTATGGGTTTTGCCCAAATTCCCAAAATTTATATAGGTATAGCTAATCTAAATAATTTGAAGATCTTTTTGTTATCAGTGATTAATATACTTATGTTGTAGAATGTCCGACTGCATTAAAGAAGCGAAATATTAATATAGATTATAAAATTTTAACAAAGAAATATTGATAGAGATAAAAATTAGCAATTTTCAGCAACACCTTATTCACTACCAGAGTATAAGCGTCATACCGTAACCGATAACACAAAAATAATTGACATAGTTAGATGCCACGGAAAATTTTATCAATTATCAACAAAATTACAAACATTTTAAGGGACATTTTGGTTAAATAACGAAAACATATTGGAGAGCAAGGTGAAAATTTTTGGGTACCCTATCGGCCTACTTCCTCCTACCGCCGTGACCATAAATCCCTAAGCTGATTTGGGGAGCCTATGCAAAAAGACCAGTGTTTGTTGCATGATATAAGCAGTCGTCCTTTTTACCAAAAAAGCAACTGGTCTAACACAAAACGGTGCATTTTATCGAATTTCGTAAAGAGCCAGCGGTGACAATACAACCTGTTCCAATTTTTTTATAATAATAATATTTATAATAATAATTATAATAATGTATACTATATAGTAGACATTTGAAAATGTAAATGCATGAATAATGCTCAAATGTTAACGATTTATGTGACATTAAATTTACAAGCTGCATAATATAAAGAATATATACATAAATTCATTCAAAAAATAAAAAAATACGTTCTTACTTTAAGAACACAGTAATACCCAAAATAGAGCAAACTACAGCTGATACACACAAATAGTGTCCATGAGCTCACAGGAAAAGCTCCGGTAACAATACCAATCACAGACCTAAAATAGAGAACATGAGCAGAAAAATTACGTTTTCAGTCCGTTTCTAATGATCCACACATAGCAAATCGATGACGGCTGACCATTTAGATATACATATAAATGAAAACCAAATTTGAGGATGGATGGTGGCTGGACCATACAGACAGTTTTCACTTCACCATGGTTGACGACTGGTACCGTTAGAAAGAAAAGTTCAGCTTCCTCAAGAGAAAACCAGCAATATTTTTTGCTTCCCCAGCAAAAACACCAAACGTCAAACACAAAAAATGTTGATAAAATTTTAACTAAAATTCCAGACCGAAACTAAATGCAGCGTCCACAAAGTGTGCACTCACTGCACATTGTAGCATAATATTGTATTAATAATTATTGTGATAAACATAAATAGTACAGCAAGGAAGAAATTGGATATCTGAGGAACAACAAAAACTGATGGTATTTTGCCTTAGCTTTTGACCCTAACATATCTGATACCAAGGAGGATGGTACCAGGTTACTTAGGTTTTGCTGGAAAAGATCCGTAAACCTTAGGAATCTGTGCTTATGCTGGCCGCTTTTCGACAATAATTTATTACGACAACGTCCGAGGCTAAAAATGGTTATTAGCTGTAGTGCAATGCAAAAAAGAACCTATATAACTTAACAATATGCCTTGAGTAGCCCATTATTCGCAGTATTACAAAAACCAAAAATAACGCACCCGCCTTGCAGCTGTGACAAAACAGTATCAGTAGAATATTATTAACCAAATAAATCGAAAAGCCAGAAGAATAAAATTTTAGCAGCTAATTTTTTGTTTGTTTGGAAGGGACGGTTTATAGCAAATGGAGTTATTTGCATATGAAAATTTTTCGTACTATAAATACACTAATGACGAGGAACATGCACCTGTGCTCTGTTTGTTGACTGTTTACAAGATTACATTAAATCTGTTTCTTTCGTGATTTCTACCGCCACTCCCACACGCCTAGTTTTTGTTACAGATTTGATACGTTTCTGGTCTGGACACAGGATGACCGCTGGTACCGAAGCACTCCTGTTTGTGAAATCGATGATTGGATCGGTCTGCCGTGCATTCGTACATGTTGTATGCGCTACAGTTCCTTTGTCATAAATCACAAACTATTAGTTCAGCTAATATGTCATGCATTATTGCATCGGCTCTTAAGTGGATTAATTCTTTTTTTAAACAGAGGCTGTTCATCGTCCGGCGATCCTGTTTTTTTTTCAAATACATTGAAGGATTAAGACGCAAGTTATGTAGACAGTTCATAAGAAGGCGTCCGCTCATTTGTGGTGTTTTCCCTGACAAACAAGTTAGATTTTTCCGGAGCATAGCGTAAGAAGCTTGTAAAACGCTAGAAATTATTTTCACCATTTTTGACTTAATGACATTATGTACAGTTGAATCGATATAGTCATTAATAATCAAGCTGTAAAATAGCTGCAACAGAACAAAATATTAAAATTTACCTTAATGAACATCTTTAAAAATGCCGGAAAAACAATAATACTGCAGCTGCAGTATATAAAACGCAACATGTGATCATTTTCAGGACTGCAGCTGCAGTATATAAAACGCAACATGTGATCATTTTCAGGACATTAAAAAATATCTGTAGAACGTTTATTTCATTGATCAATTACCCAAAAAGTTAACATTCGGAATTTACCAATCACTATCTGAAACATTAAACGCTGTTTTTTGAACCTGTAGGCCCCAGTACAGCACATGGACGCATATAAAACAAATCTATTGCTATATCTTTAACATCTATTATAGCTGTAGACTATTTTCAGTGTCCAACTGGGAGTTGTGGCAAATCCGTTTTAGGCGCAAAACAATAAAAGATAGCGGTCATCTACATAG
Source organism: Trileptium ribeirensis (assembly GCA_030248225.1). Lineage (NCBI taxonomy): Eukaryota > Metazoa > Nematoda > Enoplea > Enoplida > Thoracostomopsidae > Trileptium > Trileptium ribeirensis. The sequence goes on along the minus strand of JASANE010020430.1, from coordinate 5,555 downwards.
TTCAAACTTGTCATTCACCTGCACCGAGGCCGCAATGTAGTCGCCAATGTATTAGTACTCTCCTTCTAGGGCTATTTTTAAACATGGTTTATTTGTTCGAAATGCCTCTGAGAGGAGTAATAACACAAAGTGTCGGGGGGGGGCGACGGCCACAATATAAAGTATCCGAAATTCGCGGTGCATTTTCCAGAAATTAAACAAAAACTGAACGAACACAGATTACCAACACAAAAGCACCGAGGTTATCTGTGCGTAAAGCAGCAGACAAAAACTGTTTTTATACATAGCCCGATGTTCCTTAAAGAAATACCGCTTGCATTTTCAATAACCATTATTATAATAAAAGTTACTTTCGCGTAGGTTAGTAAGTTGTTTATAAACCTTCTTACATGACTATGTTGATAATGTTCATTGCAAACAGCATGCTGAACCGTTTCTGAAATATTGAAATTTTAAACAAGATAATATTCCTCATTAGATATTTTATGGCTTGGGCCGCACTGATCCTAATGGTTTGGATAATATCTGAAATGAAACCATTAGGAATAGGATGCAATCCAGCAGCAACCATATACGTGCTTCCAACAGTTTTAATCTTTTCGACACTACTGAACTTTGGTTTGGATAATATCTGAAATGAAACCATTAGGAATTAAAACTGACGCGACGAGCGGAAAACGAAGCGGATGTGGCTACACTCAGTGGCTATTCCGGGGTTTCAAACTTAGTTACTTGAACTGCCTTCACAAAGACATTGAGTAATAACAATGCATAAGCGAAATATTGGTTGTAATGCTACAGCTATTTTGAACTTATAACAATTTGATCGATCCCGTTTCTTTTGCGAATGACCGAAAGGAAAAAAATATATAAATCACAAATTTAGAAAAGTTGTTTTTTTCATGTATCAAATTTTTATGTTATAGTTTCGAATCTCATGTATTTGATTGCGAATACGCAAATACATTTGTTTTCATCGTTTTCAACAACCGTTGAAGCCAACGGACTACGGCCAGCCCTGTTCATTACCACTGAATTGAAACAAAAAATTTGATAATCCATGTCGCCGACATTTAGCATTTTTAATCTTCTGCAACGCCACACAAGGTTAAATAAATAATGTGGGTATAACACTAAACGTTAGCGCATTTAACGGGGTAAACAACCGTATAAGTCTTTGGTCGAGCCCCGGCAGATTGGGTAAAATTATAACTTCGAAACCATATTAGAAGGTTGCACACCCTATGACATATCCAACCCGAAAATCTAGCAGTCTAAGCGATTTAGAAATCCTTAGGTTCCCATACATGAACACTAATGTTTAATAAAGCTGAATTATATGTTAAACTTTAATATTGTCGATCATTGAGTGGTAAAAAATTTAGTCAGTCAACATTTATAATTAAAGCAAAAGTCTAAATCTATCATTTCCTGCTCCAATTTCGCTAACATTAGGCGGTTGTTCGTGTTTAAAGCCAGTTTACAAAGGATGAATTATGATTCATGGCTACAGTTAGGACGTAAAAGGATGTTATACAGATGGGCTTTCCAAAAAAACGATATAAGGTGCAAATATTATGAAATTCGTTCTTACACTTTTCATTTATTAATTCTCACTTCGTTGTTTTAAACATTCATGTTTGGGTATTTATTTATTCTGTAAAAATTGAGTGCATAGATACGGTAAAACTGAAAATGATTGGGGGAAAGGTGTTTGGGTAAGTTGGGGGTAGGTAAGTAGAATCATGGAAGATTGGGCTACCTCCTGTAGGAGATTTCGGCGAGGCCTCAGGGGATGATCGCTCTGCCTTCGATAAGTGTCGATGGGAGTATGGAAAGACACCCTCATAAGAGGGTCGGATCCAAATGCCTAGCCATGTTTACCCCCCCCCCCCCCAAAAAAAAAAAAAATCTCCGCATCCACCCCTCCCAGCGCGACCTTATTTCAGCAAAAATTAGCAAACATTGGCGTAACAGTAGGAAAAACGCTGGCGAGGTTTACACCCCTACCCCTTCTGACGATGTTCCCCTTCGACCTGCCTTCCCCGCGGACAGTCTACCATTCCCCAAAACCGATGGACCTTCGATCTATGCTGTTTAGCTATTAATTTCTTTTAATATTCCATGTTATATTTATATAACCTTCTTAGATATGTGTGCGAAACAATCTTTTGAAAGTCTAACCTTATGAAAACTGTGGGGATCCATCCCAATGTAGACCCCTACTATATGAAACCAGGGGGCACCGGGCGTCTCCCTCAACACCCGCGTGGTGCGCTACTCTTGGGTACGTTTTAAGGATTTTTCGTCGCCCTCATTTTACGTTTATACGTGCAGCATTATAACGTATACCTTCTGTATACTTTATATCGCGTACACCGACACTGGATTACAAACGGGCAAGGGTGAATTGCTCCAGCACCTTGTAGATATCACGAAATTACATTTACCAAACTTGTAAATATAACGAAATTTTCGAAATGACGGAGTGTTCTTTCTCAAAAAATATTGCCAACATTGCCAATTGAAAGTGTTCATTTCGAATACCATTGCAAGCATGTAAAATATATCTTCAAAGGAGACACCAAACTGCTTATTTAAACCACTCGTAGAATCGACAAAATAACTCAAAAAATCATTTTATCAATCAATCAATCTATATATCAATCAATTAATCATTTAAGAAATTACTAAATTGATGTCGAATACTTACAATATCAAATTCGCAAACAATTTCGTTTAGCAACCGCAGACATTCCAATTTGTGTTCGTTGTCAAATCGCCTCCAAAATTCTTGAAAATTCGGAATTGATGCGAACATTACACAAACAGCGTCATGATTTTCGTGATAAAGTGCCTAAAATTAAAACAAATTAATTATATTTATAATCGTAATGTTTTTCAGCTAAGCAAACGCTTCATGTTATACAGTAACTTCGTTATCATTGAATACGCATGATCACCGCTATATTGCCCTACTAATTTTGCTGTACTAACAGTTTTATCAAATAATCGCAAAACAATATTAGACCAAAATAAAATTGAACAGTAAAACTACCAAGCAACATTTATAACTTATTCCATGATCCAGCACTTGCATAATTAGTGATGTAAAATTATTTGAAAATCAAATCTCTCATCGTTGGGTTAGAAACCGTTACTTGCCCGACCTTACAACTTAGCAGTAAATGAAAATATCAAAAACGTGCTAACATTAGCCTGAAATATGGTTTTGTTTGACTTTTGCTTTAGGACAGGTGGATATATATGCATGATGGAAGCGCCCGGAGTTTCCTCCGAGCGCTCTAGGGGAAAATCGTGAAAATTTCTTATTTATCTGTAGCAGTAACACATAATTCATATCCCGGTAGATTCTATAAAATTTTAGTGGATGATTAAAAGTGCCGACCAAACTTCCAGGTCAAAATATCCAATTAAGGGTTTCTTTTTTCAAATCTTGCCATTGAGGTACCTGTATTTCGTCGCGTCGATTTGACCCGAGAGATGCGAGCAGGTGGATATAGACTCGAGAGATGCGTCAATTCGGAAGCACTTAATCTAGACCGTATTCCAAATTAAGTTGAAAACTTTGTCGAAAATCAATTTGTGTGACCACTCCCTGGATCACTATAGCTCTGCCAGAAATATCAATAGATGCGTCAATTCGGAAGCAGTTAATCTAGACCGTATTCAAAATTAAGTTGAAAACTTTGTCGAAAATCTATTTGTGTGACCACTCCCTGGATCACTATAACTCTGCCAGAAATATCGATAGATGCGTCAATTCGGAAGCAGTTAATCTAGACCGTATTCATAATTAAGTTGAAAACTTTGTCGAAAATCAATTTGTGAGACCACTCCCTGGATCACGATAACTCTGCCAGAAATATCGATAGATGCGTCAATTCGGAAGCAGTTAATCTAGACCGTATTCATAATTAAGTTGAAAACTTTGTCGCAAATCAATTTGTGTGACCACTCCCTGGATCACTATAACTCTGCCAGAAATATCGATAGATGCGTCAATTCGGAAGCAGTTAATCTAGACCGTATTCATAATTAAGTTGAAAACTTTGTCGAAAATCAATTTGTGTGACCACTCCCTGGATCACTATAACTCTGCCAGAAATAGCGATAGATGCGTCAATTCGGAAGCAGTTAATCTAGACCGTATTCCAAATTAAGTTGAAAACTTTGTCGAAAATCAATTTGTGCGACCACTCCCTGGATCACTATAACTCTGCCAGAAATATCGATATTTCAAATTTTGGATGTTGAGTTTTTGCGCCTTAAAACGTGTGTCTGTTGGGTTGTGAAGAACGCTGAATACGATAGTTTTATTATATTAAGACCAACTTGACAATATTATACCTTTCGGTAAAAATTATCCTGGCCCATATACACATCATACTATTGTGTCCGTTTCATACCAAGTGAACTAACAAACTAACGTCAAGTTTTCGATCAGCATTCAAAAAATGCTGAGCGACGTGACTTGGAAGAATATTCGATAGTAAAATTGTATTAATATCTTGCATAGTTTCGACGTCTTCTTGCTCGCTTTTAAACGATGCTAAGCATCCCCAGTCGATATGATGGTCTTGTTTTAGCTGAAACAAAAAACTAAAATTTATCTGTGGTAAGACGAATTGGTTAGTTAATTTTTCTTTAAAAGCGACATTGACACTGCGATTTCTTAACTCACGATGTCGGCATAAATTTGGGACAAATCGGATCAAATTAACAGTTTTGACTAATGTTCAAAATACCCACGCATAAATGCTGAAAAATTAAATCATTAACTATGAAATCACGGCATAATTATGTTATGTAAGCTTACAGACATCAGGCCGAAATTTTAGGACACAAACTGACAAAAAATTGCGGGCGCGACTCAACTGCATTATGTCCGGCTTTATATGACAACGATCGCTTAGCTGTCATTTACTTAGAAAAGCGTTAGCGTGGATTTTATCTTATTATGCTGGATCGAAACGTACAAAAAATTTGTATTTCATCCCGTTTGCTTTGTGATACTACAAAAGTATACGCCATTTTAGGATTTGATCCGCTTACGATAACGCAACAATAAATGCATAAATGCCATATTATGATGAAGATTTTGAACGCTCACTTATATGGATTTAACTATGCGTTCTTGAGTTATGCAATGTACACATTTGATCAAATAATTAAATGTTGCAGGTGTCGCGCACCAAGACGATTGCTGGAAATATTTTGCTGCTTGCGCGTACCAAGACAATTGATAGAAATATTAAAAGATTTTGAAATCTAATTGATATGGATTCAACTATCCGTTGTTCAGTTATACAAGCACACATCTGATTAACTAATTAAATGTTGCAAGGTTCGCATACCAAAACGGATATTGGAAATATATATAAGATTACAGGCTAAGATTTACCAGCAAGTTCCTGAACAAAACGATAAAAACAAGGATCAACAACGCCGTCCAGCTGTAGTAATCGGAATAGAATAGAACAACATCGGTGTTCTCGCTAATTTCGTAAACGCTTAGCAATACGTAACTGAAC
>JASANE010020429.1:0-13543 GCA_030248225.1 Trileptium ribeirensis | reverse complement strand
ATTTTATAACTATGACACACCCAGACCAAATAATTGACGTAAAATTAACACACATTAAATGACACAGCAGACAAAGCACCAAAACTTCAGATTGTAATTCATATTCAATATTTTTAATATTTGTTAAACTACGTTTCGAATAAGCAAGCTAAACTAAAGCCTAATTACGTGCCTGATGTACAAATTTACAAACTACAATGTGGGTCAATCCATGATTGCGCACCGAGCGGAATCACTGCGAGCTAGCAACGTTTACAGTCACAAATTTTGAACTAATCAACTCATTATTTTTCCAGCTTCGATAACATTTATATTCGCAGATTTGTAAAATTATAGCATTAGATTGAAACCCATAAAATTATGCAAAGATGAATGGAGTCCAAACAATGCTGTGTCCTGCCAAAAAAGTATATTGATCATAGATACAGTCAAATAAATCTATCATTTTCAGAATTCTCGAAGACATAAATAACCACATATGCTACACATTACAACATTACGTTGAAAATCACGAAACGGTGCATGACGCAAGAGGAGTCTCATGGGATACATCAAAATTCCAAAAAGTCTACATAGATCGTAGATATACACAAATAAATTGCTTCAGCTTCTTCAGCATCCCACAAAGTCTTTACAACAACAAATGCAACAAATTATAACATTAGGTTGAAAATCTCGGAACCAGAATGGATCAAGAGGTCTCTTGGATAAACTTAAATAGGTATTATATATTCCATAAATTTGTTCAAATGAATCACTCCATCGATATCAGTACCCTCAAAAACCTTTGTAATAACAGAGGCAACAATGGCATGGCATTTAAAATAACGAACACAAAATACATGCAACATTTTTTGATACGAGGCCTGCGTTTTGAGATATAACTAAAACGCATTTTTATCGGTCACAAAAGCTGAGAGGGTACCCTCTTTAAAGGAGTCCCATCATATCCTATGTGTGAGTTGCATAGATGGAACCTATATGAGGTTACGCGACAGACTATTAGCTATCATATGCAAAAGACCAATGGGAATATCTTCATAGTTTGAGATATTTAGAAAAAACTATCCGCACAGACGACACGGTAAAATTTGTCAGTGCGCATACAAATAAATACTTAATCGCTTCGTCCGCTGCGCAGATATACCTAGTGAAGCGAGACAGACCGTGCCAGAATTATGTCAAGAAACTGGAGATTCGCACCCGCAAGTCAATATAATTTCGGACTTCAGTCTTTACTTCTGAGAAGTATAAGATCGTTGGTCACAGTACAAAATGCAATGTATAAGATTCCTCGGAACTGAAAGCAGTAATAATTGTTTTTACACATAACTATGTTGTTCACAGATGCACACTAAAACAAAATTTCTTACCATCACCACAATAGATCGGTGTCCAATAATTAGTAGATGGATTGTATGTATGAAGCTCGTTGAAAAACATGGCAGTCTGATGAATTGGATTAGGAGATGACTTCGACCAACCGCCAAATAAAACAAGCCCATCACCAAACTCGACCATTGTTGCGCATGCTTTGGGTGTTGGGTAGGTCCCTTTAATAAATTAATACAATATCAGGCGGCTATATTAACGTCGTGTATCGCAGCTATGTCTGATGTTTAAGATGTGTTTGAAATAGAAGTGCAAACAGAAAAAATCCGAGTGCATATACTCAATACTATTTTGACATATGCCTAGTTGGTATATAATTAGTTTTAATTTGTCCTCGCTTTCTATAAATAGTAGGATAAGTGGTTGTTACAAACTTTTTTAAAACTTATTATGTGGTGGACTTTTTGGTTCGCAATTTTACTTTGGCACTTTAAATCAAACGCATAATCATCCATCTGAAAATTTAGATTCAAAAGATCTAAAAGATTTTGTTGGATGTAGATAGTGACTCAAAATTACACAACACACATTTGTTAAGATCTAGTGTCTCTTCAGAGAATATTATGAAAGAATTATAATCTCCCTCACTTCCAGCCCCGTTCATAAAGGGATACAACGTAAAATTAAATAGACGCTACAGAACAAAGATGAACACTCCGCCTTCTGCAACTTTAAAAATTTCTTCGTGATATAACTGATTCAGTAAGAGAACTGATTACTAACAACAGCATTGAAATTTTTAATTTGGGAATGACTGAACAAAACCAAATTGCTATTCCTGGTTAAGTACTGGGGATACTAACGGATAACATAAACACTCAAACAACGTGCACATTCAAGGACTTTTTAGACTACGAGTGGTCCAATACATACTCCATTATGTTACAAATCAACATGCGATGGATATACGATATTCTACTGTAGGTACCAGGGTTTTTTGGGTCCACAGGTGGGTCTGGACCAAAATATGTTTCAAAAGTTTTTTGCTGTACCCAGGGCAGTTTCGGCTTCGGAGACATAGGCTCTGCAAATAAATTCTATTACAAAGTGCAGGCTTTCAGCCGTTTGTGGTTACATCTGTATACAGTTGCTTGCTGCTGGTTTCACGAATGGCCCTCACCGTTTATCCTGGCTTAGGACAGGCAGATAATAATTTAAATATTTGTAATTATGTAATGTCAAATTACCTTTTGTAATTACGTTTCTTTATTGTGTAAAATTTTGTGAAATTCTCGAGCCAAAAATTGTAAGTCTGGACCCTGCGGTTAAGGTCTGGACCCAAAATAAATTTGCTGAACCCAGGGTCCATTTTGAAAAAACCTTGGTCGGTATTAAAATTTCAGCTTTGTCCTATTTGGGGGAGGGGTGAATTCAGGGAAGGGGTCCGACATATTTTCAGCTATGTCCTCATAGTCTCTGGACCTCCAATCATCACGTACCTCCAAAATATATTGCTTCGAGATACTTTTTCCGCAGCAACAACTAACAAGTGCTGTGTTATTGTGTAGAACAGTCATACACCGCACAACTGTGTGCGTAGTAACGTGTCTTCGGTGATGTTACGCGATGTTAAAAATTTAAAATCTTAACGCAAATTCTGATAAATTTGTAAAAACTGTCAACTAGAATATTCAGCATTATTACGACAGTGATACAGATACAGAAATTAAAGAGCTTGAAAATGTCAAATTCAAGTGAAACATTCAGCCTTATAACCTAATGATAGTAACCTTTTGGCAATGGCCGAATCCATGTTCGTGTCAAAAGATCGAACTTCCATAAATCGTTAAATGTTGTATAAGAAGCGGTACAGCCTCCGAACACGTACATTGAGCCTGAAATCACAGCGAAGAAAATATATACCATTACCACAAAGAATACAGAATCTTTAAGCCTCAATAAATCTAGGATATCTTAATTTGTAAAGTTGCACGATCGTTCCTGGAGGCACTTCAATTGTGAGATTTTGTTCATGCATTGTAGGTTTCATATAGCGACAAAACTTCTTGATGTTATAGCTCTATCGAAGGTGTACAGGTTTGTACTTGACTAACGGTGATATGGGTTACCTAATGCTACTTTGAAATTTTTTGACAATGTATCAGGTGAAAATGAACGTTAGATCGTGAATGTGAGTCCTTAGAACGATCAGTCTTGTCCCTGCAATAATGCACTGGACAGATATGCTAACACTAACGGGCGTCACCAAATATTACTGTGAGCAGTACGTCTGCAGATTGCACTCAAAATATTACAAAATCAACATTTCCAAACATCAACGTGAATAGAACGATTACTGAAAGAATTGTATCCCCTGTGTTGAAACCATTACACCATGAGTGTTTAATGTAACTGAACCCTTTGCTGTATTTTATTAAAATATTTATGTGCCTTAGCAATTTTATAAATACCTTCAAAACTGTAAAAAAATTAACTGTTATAACGGTGTAGTTTCAAATTGTTCAGGACCGCAAATTCATTTTCAGTCCACGCGTATTACTGAGTTTCATCCAAAAATTTCCCAGTATTATGCGGATACTCAGAGTTACCAAGAGATTTAACCGTTTACGCGACTTTGTATTACCGAATTCACAGCTTTTTCAAGTAAATTTTTGGTCAAAAAATTCGCTACTTATATGAACAAGCGTTTATACTGTGCGGCTAAAGGCCAAATTCCAGCACTGGTGTTTTTAACACGAAATATACAATTCGGTTATATGTGCGCATTTGTCTTAACATCTAGTATTTCGTTACCATATGATGTGTTAGTCTATTTCATTTGTAGTTAACAAAATCTGTTGAAAATACTTTTTAATGTGAGAAAATATATCCGAGTGTCAAAATTTTTAAAATATTTTGCATATTTCCTAATAAAAATTGTTATATACTCATAGTTACAATGTCTTTTAATGTGTGTTGCCACAGTATCTCTATAAACACGATGTAAGCCAAAACTATCTTTAAAATACGCCTCGCCAAACAAGGTACACGGTTGGACATGAAATTTGGTCTGTTGGTTGATATTATATTTTGAAGTCAATCGAGGTAGAACAGTCCCGACCATGTATCAATGCGACCTGAAGAAATTCTCTAGTTGCGCTCTCATTTCACTATTAATAAAAATCTCCTGCTTTCATTTTATTACCACCAACATTTAAAATAAACCAGAGTTAAATTCGAAAATTAGGACATCTTTATTTTAATAGAAGCAAACAAGAAATGGCCATGAACTTGTTGTTCTAAAGAAAATAATTACATTTTGGTTTCTTAAAACGGCAAATAATACTGGAGTCCTCATTCCGTCACATACGTTTTATAGTCCATCACAACCGTCAGTTTTCTAGCATTGGCACCGTTCAATACGCTATTTGTTCACTTTAACCACACTTACTAACATTATAACAGTTGATATAAAATGTCAAAATACTGCCTTAATGACTGACACGTAGAGTCATGGTAAGATGCGGCATGTGAGCAGCGTTCAGCAATGCTGGCTTGAAATTTAACAGATTCGCAGGGCGCCAGCAATGACCATTCGTATGTATTCCATCGTAGCGACAACAATTTGAGTCGCTCTATTGCGCCCACCGCTAGCCGATACCAATGGGAACATACTTGCTTGACAGTCTAAAAAATCTAAATACCGTATCACTTTGCTATTATATATATTGTCTTCTCTAACCTGCCAAAAATATACGTGAGTTAGCAAAAGGAACAGGAGGATAAAGAAGTACTGTAGCTGTTATAAAACGTCAAATATAGTATAATTTCCGCTGCGATTGGATTCCGCTTAATAATGGCAAATTTTTCTGGCTTACGCAATCCATGTAAGAAAAATATAAACGACTGACTGCTAGCCCGAAAGAAATTTGGTGGCTTTTTATCAAAACAGGACAAATAAGAAAATTTTAGCCTAATAACGAAAAGTTTGCTAATATCAATCCCAAAGCTTGCCTGTCTACAGACAGTAGCAGAGAATATTGGAAGCCCCATGTTCATTCTCGGAGGGAATTTTAAATAGGAATGAGGTGACAAATTTTTTGTTCTTATTACATGCCAATTATTTCAAGAAGCCAGATGATATACGTATTAGCAAACATTATATATATATATATATATATATATATATATATATATATATATATATATATATATATATATATATATATGTGTGTGTACCGGTACAACCAAAATTTGTGGAATTCAGTTTTATTGGATTTGACCGATATCAGTTAAAACTACAGCTGATCATATACGTATAGCCACATTCAGAGGCTACTGTAAAACAAATATCAGGCTGTATATAAAAGATGTAGCAGCTTAAAATGGATAAAACAATTTAGCGAATTTTCATTCAACCACATTCGGTGTTCCTTTCAAAACTACATATATTTGCATATGTATGAAAATTTCCAGCGGCTATAGTAAAAACGCCAAGCTTCTGTAAAACACCTTAAAATGTATTCCAGCTCGTCAAATTTTGATGTCCAATTTTGTTCTCTCAAAAACACAGCTTTTGTTAGTAGATCTACGATTGATGTACTACGTAACAAGGAAACAAGTGAAACACAATTCGATTTGATAAATACTAGTAAACGTAATAAATTACAGAAAGTGAGCAGAGCAATAGGCAATCTATTTGGTATCTAATTTGTGTATGCATGTATTTAAACAATTTATAATATGTATCACGTTTTAGACAATTGATGTCAAATCTACCAAACAAAATCTAGGGAAAAATTTAACTAATTACTAAAATCAAGTAATTAGCTAAGTAGTTAACGAATTAGCACCCATGATAAAATCATAGAGCTTCAAAAGCCGCATATTCATGATCAGCGACATCGAAAAAAACCGAGCACAAAAAGTTAGTAAATTTAAATTATTTTAAAATTGGTATAAAATATTCGTATATCCAGACAAAGTTTAGAGCTTCAGGAATGTCATATTCGTGATCAGCACATACAAAACCCCAGTGTGCTATTTATATTTCATTGCTGAGCACTTTGAAAACTTTCAAAATATTAGCTAATTAGTAATTAATTATGTAGTAATTTGCTAATTAACTAAATAATTAGCATGTTTTTAATTTTCTCGAATAGTAATAAACACCAGATTCATAATCAGCACGGCAAGATGTAGCATATGCATTAAAATAATTGCTTTACACTAATTATTCATTGAAAAATAAGCCATTTTTATTTGAAAATGCTAAAAATAGGGTAACACTCTTAATTAATTAGTTAATTACTAATTAGCTAAAGCAAAATTTAACAAAAACCTCTTGTACATGTCGGATATTAGGGCTTTCAAACAAAATCATTTTTAAATCGGCCCAGCGGTTTTTGAGGAGTTCGACAGCCGGACGGACGGACAGATAGTGCCGACTTTTCCCACTCTGACGAAAACGAAAACGCTTCGCTTCGCTCCGCTCAATAAGTACATTTTGATTTTGGGCGAACTTTATATCTGAATCGAGGCTACAAACACCTATCTGTGTAAAGTACATCAGAAGCTATATATCTTTTTCCATAAATGCATAATATGCACATAAAACATCATCATACAGGTGCAATATAATCATTTATTTATTATAAGCTTAAAATCAAGATAATATTTAGGATTTATGAAAGAAACTGGAACGCGAAACAGTCGGCTTAAATACTACAAGGATATATCTTTATTTACTGTTGAAATCTAGATCAACACTGTTGAATGTAAAAACAGATTATTTCATAATTTTTTAAATTAGCATGGTTCACTTAACAAATTAATATATCTCACCTGAAGTTCGCCGTATGGTGACAAATGCAAGAAGACATATTCAATTATTTCTTCGGGTAAATCAGATATTAACACCATCCGTTGAAATTGTGGCTATGTTTTTAGCTGAAACATAGACTACAGGAATATAGAATAACCGCAACCGTACTGGACATATTGGTATGTAATTATGACGTTAATGTACCATTAACGAAATAAGCCAACCAATTTTATCTTCGTCGAACAGGTGCTATCAAGCTATTTATACTGTTATGATAACTTATAACACACCTATGCAAAGCCGATTTTGTAGATGAGAGAATTTTTATACAGACTTATTAAAAATAAAAAACACAGGTGCATCCGTTTTACAAAAGTCCCAACTACAGTGAAACTTGCTCTTTAGGTTTCTAATGTTATTTATCCAAAAAAACAAAAACTGTTCCTGAACTATAGCTACGCATGTATGTAACGAAACCATGCACGAACAGCCACATGAAGCAAAACATGGAAGTTCTTCTAGACCGTCGGTACCACAGTTTAGCCTAGACAGCCAAGACTATCAAAAGGACTACTATATATATCTCTGCTTCGAAATAGTATATTGGGTCATCATTCTTAATTACGAATTTGCGAATATGAATTTTATACGAAAATTATGTATTTTCTCCATCCTTAGTGCACTAAGCGGTGAATGATAATTCTGGAAAATGGTGGCTGGAATATATTCGCGTTTTCTCACTCTGACGTATAGAAACTCACCGAAGCAACTTAATATTTTAGATAAACATTACATATTATATCAAAATGCTACACCAGACATCAACTCTTTGCAGAACTGACGAATATAGCAGTTTTACATCTGCAGTAAAGTCGGGAAAGGAGAGCCCACTCGGTAGAGCACTGATCCAAAAGCAGGAGGTTAGTGTGTTCGAGTTCTACCCCAACTCAAATTTCTGCAGCTGCTTGTCACATCTTTTCGTCTGCGAACTCCTATTGCTACGCCCAAATGTAAAATTATTACCTAACAATGGGTGCGTATCTCACCCCAGCACAGCTTTATGGACGAAAGCTATCCACGTCCTTGTGTTGTTGAGCACCTCCCACTGGGCCTAATTGAAAAATACGCTATTTAGCTGGTCTTAAGAAATAAGTTTTTAATTTGAGCCTAGTGGTTGGTGTGATGCAGTTGTGTCAACCGCTAACCCCTTGCGCAACAGATGCCAGTGGCTAATGAAACACTGGTTCGTCGCCGAAGATTTGGGTAAGCGCCAAAAAAGAGACATCAACGTGCTTTCGCCGGTGAATCGTATGTCTGTTAACATCAGGTCCCACCTGTACGCCCTTGATCTTAATGCCCGCTCGCTGTAAACATACCAATTAATTTGTTTACTATTAAAATCGTAACAATTTTTATAATGGCTAGCCGAATTATGTGTATTATGCCTCCAAGCTGTTCAATTATATCATTGCCCTTGATAACTGATACCCGCTTGCCAATAGCAATGTAATACAAAGGCTGCTTTCCAATCCCAAACACGCTGTCTAGCGTTAATAATACCGGCACGCCCGTAGCTAAGTATTGCCAAGGCAACGCTGCACGCTGTGAGATGAAACACTTTAGATCGTATAAGGGATCAATCAATAAAAGTAACAAGCTCACATGTGACGGCTCCTCAGTACATTATAGATATACGTACTGAACAAGATGAAGCAATATCATTCTGAAACGAAATCGTCCGTTTTAAAGCGTTACAGAGCTCAACCGACATTGTGCAACACAAAAGCGAAATTTAATTCAAACTAATATGCAAATTACCTAGAACTATAAAATTTATAAATGTTATAGAATAATAATAACAATAATAACGTGACTTATTATTGTATAATAATAATTATGTTACGACAGTAGGTGCTACTTGACGAAAGTTGTAAAAAGCAGCTGACTGAAAAGCAGCACTGGGATGAGATTCGAACCCATGACCTGTTGCCTTTCGATCCACGAGCAGGCCGAGAGAGTTATACCTACCTTATCTACAAAGCTGCTATATTCGACAAATGGAACAAAAACGCAATAACTGAGAACGTTAATAGAACACTACGACTAGCTATGTAATAATGGCAAGGCAAAAAATTCAAGGCAAAAAATAGATATTTATTTGCTCCAAAATTTGATTATGCATTATCCTTCCTATCTATGAACCTGTAGGTTTAATAAAAAATGGTACATTTGGACACATCCAGTTGAAATGGCCTATTTTTACGAAATCCGTGCACTAAACTCATAGGTGTCCAAAGACCGTTGGAACTGCGGATAGATAAATCCGGAACTGGAATGGCTACGTCACTGGAAGGTAAATCAGGGTGAATTTTTGAAATTTTCAGAAGCCTATTATTTTCTGATATTTTACGAAAAATTTCCCTAGTCTTTCCGAAATTTTTCAATTTGTGCTGAATTTTTTTTATAATTTTTGCTAATTCGTGATAATTTTACCCCAATTTGGCTCACATTTTCATAATTTTCGTAAAACATTCCTGTCGTTTTCTACTTCTTAGGTGTTCATCATTCAAAGAGAACTGCGTGCACTAATTACACACCGTAAGCTATTGCAGCGACCGTGTTGTAATAAAACAATATTGTCATGGCAATATGTTATTGCAAACATAACTCAATCTTTTGCACAAGCTAAAATATTGCTGCTATAATAACACTGGCTTTTTTATTGCACCCGCAACAGTAGAAGCAAAAATATTGCCGCCGCAATAATATTGACTTGTGTTGCACAACCGCAGAACGGTAGAGTTATTTGTGTGTCAAAAGCAGCTAGTTGGTATTGTAGCAACAATATAATGCTCGCTGAGTTTAACAATGATGCTCCCTCTAGTCTGATATTGGTGCCACCTCCAGTTTGGTATTGTTTAATATTGGGTTTGATATTGGTGCCCCCTCCAGTTTGATAGTGCTGTCCCCTCCAGTTTGATATTGGTGGCCCCCTCTAGTTTGATATTGGCGCCCTGCAGTTTGATATTGGTGCCCCCTCCAGTTTGTTATAGGTGCTCCTCCAGTTTGATATCGGTACCCCCTCCGTTTTGACATTTGCCCACCTCTAGTTTGATATTGGTGCCACCTCCAGCTTGGTATTGTTTGATATTGGTGCCCTCCTTCAGTTTTATAGTGTTGTTCCCTCTAGTTTGATATTGGTGGCCCCTCAATGTGATATTGGCCCCTGAAGTTTGATGTTGGTGCCCTCTCCACTTTGCAGTTGGTACCCCTCCAGTTTAATATTGGTGCTCCCTCCATTTTGACATTGGTGTGTAGAGTTTGAACTTACCCCTTCTCGAGTTTTTAATTGGTGTCCCCTCCAGTTTGATATTGGTGCCGTCCTCTAGTTTATATTGGTGCCCTTTCCAGTTTGATAGTGATGCCCCCTCCAGTTTGATATTGGTGCCCCCAGTTAGTTTGATATTGGTGCCCCCTCCATTTTGATATTATCCCACCTCCAGTTTTATATTGGTGCCACCTCCAGTTTGGTATTGTTTATATTGGTGCGCTCCTTCAGTTTGACAGTGGTGTTCCTGTTGTTTGATATTGGTAGCCCCCACTAGTTTGTTATTGTCCCCCTGAAATTTGATATTGGTGCCCCCTCCAGTTTGATACAGGTGCACCCCTCTGTTTTGATATTGGTTCCCCCTCTAGTTTGATATTGGCCCCCTCCAGTTTGATATTGGTGCCATCTCCAGTTTGATATTGTTCGATATTGGTGCCCCTCTCCAGTTTTATAGTGGTGTCCGCTCCGGTTTGATATTGGTGGCCCCCTCTAGTTTGATATTGGCCCCCTCCAATTTGATATTGGTGCCCCTCCCGTTTGATATTGGTGCCCCCTCCAGTTTGTTAATGGTGCTCCCTCTAGTTTGATACTGGCGCACCACTCTATTTTGATATTGGTGCCGTCTTCCTGTTTGTCATTGGTGCCCCTCCAGTTTCATGCTGGCGCACCACTCTATTTTGACGTTGGTACCCCTCCAGTGAATTATTGGTGCCCCTCTATTTTGATATCAGTGCCCCCTCAAGTTTAATATTTGTGCGCCCCTCTAATTTGATATTGGTGCCGCTCCAGTTCGATATTGGTGTCCCCTCCAGTTTGTTATTGATGCCCCTCCAGCTTTTGTTGCACCATCCAGTTTCATATTGGCGCCCCCTCCAGTTTGTTATTAGTGCCCCCTGTCTTGTGCTATTGGTGTCCCCTCCAGTTTGATATTGGTGCACTCCTGCAACTTTGTATTGGTGTCCCCTCCAGTTTGATATTGGTGCCGTCCTCTAGTTTATATTGGTGCCCTTTCCAGTTTGATAGTGATGCCCCCTCCAGTTTGATATTGGTGCCCCCAGTTAGTTTGATATTGGTGCCCCCTCCATTTTGATATTATCCCACCTCCAGTTTTATATTGGTGCCACCTCTAGTTTGGTATTGTTTATATTGGTGCGCTCCTTCAGTTTGACAGTGGTGTTCCTGTTGTTTGATATTGGTAGCCCCCACTAGTTTGTTATTGTCCCCCTGAAATTTGATATTGGCGCCCCCTCCAGTTTGATATTGGTGCCCCCTCCAGTTTGTTATAGGGTGTCTCCTCTCAGTTTGATATCGGTACCCCCTCAGTTTTGACATTTGCCCACCTCTAGTTTGATATTGGTGCCACCTCCAGCTTGGTATTGTTTGATATTGGTGCCCTCCTTCAGTTTTATAGTGTTGTCCCTCTAGTTTGATATTGGTGCCCCCCTTCAATGTGATATTGGCCCCCTGAAGTTTGATATTGGTGCCCTCTCCACTTTGCAGTTGGTACCCCTCCAGTTTAATATTGGTGCTCCCTCCATTTTGACATTGGTGTGTAGAGTTTGAACTTACCCCTCCTCGAGTTTGTAATTGGTGTCCCCTCCAGTTTAATATTGGGGCCGTCCTCTAGTTTATATTGGTGCCCTTTCCAGTTTGATAGTGATGCCCCCTCCAGTTTGATATTGGTGCCCCCAGTTAGTTTGATATTGGTGCCTCTTCCATTTTGATGTTATCCCACCTCCAGTTTTATATTGGTGCCACCTCCAGTTTGGTATTGTTTAATATTGGTGCGCTCCTTTAGTTTGACAGTGGTGTCTCTTGTTTGATATTGGTAGCCCCCACTAGCTTGTTGTTGCCCCCCTCAAGTTTGACATTGGTGCCCCCTCCAGTTTGATACAGGTGCACCCCTCTGTTTTGATATTGGTTCCCCCTCTATTTTGATGTTTGCCCCCTACAGTTTGATATTGGTGCCATCTTCCAGTTTGATATTGTTCCATATTGGTGCCCCAGTTTTATGTGGTGCCCGCTCCAGTTTTGCTATTGGTGGCCCGCACTAGTTTGATATTGGCCCCCTCCAATTTGATATTGGTGCCCCTCCCGTTTGATATTGGTGCCCCCTCCAGTTTGTTAATGGTGCTCCCTCCAGGTTGATACTGGCGCACCTCTATTTTGATATTGGTGCGGCTTCCTGTTTGTCATTGGTGCCCCTCCAGTTTCATGCTGGCGCACCACTCTATTTGGCTTGTTCTTTTAGCTGACAATTTGGTGCCCCTCTATTTTGATATCAGTGCCCCCTCAAGTTTAATATTTGTTCGCCTCTCTAATTTGATATTGGTGCCGCTCCAGTTCGATATTGGTGTCCCCTCCAGTTTGTTTTGATGCCGCTCCAGCTTTTGCTGCACCATCCAGTTTCATATTGGCGCCCCCTCCAGTTTGTTATTAGTGCCCCCTCCCTTGTGCCATTGGTGTCCCCTCCAGAGGAACTTAATATTCTTGCACCTCTGGGCACACTATGTATTGGTGTCCCCTCCAGTTTGATATTGGTGCCGTCCTCTAGTTTATATTGGTGCCCTTTCCAGTTTGAATCATGCCCCCTCCAGTTTGATATTGGTGCCCCCAGTTAGTTTGATATTGGTGCCCCCTCCATTTTGATATTATCCCACCTCCAGTTTTATATTGGTGCCACCTCCAGTTTGGTATTGTTTAATATTGGTGCGCTCCTTTAGTTTGACAGTGGTGTCTCTGTAGTTTGATATTGGTGGCCCCCACTAGTTTGATATTGTCCCCCTGAAATTTGATATTGGTGCCCCATCCAGTTTGATACAGGTGCACCCCTCTGTTTTGATATTGGTTCCCCTCTAGCTTGATATTGGCCCCCTCCATTTGATATTGGTGCCATCTCCAGTTTGATATTGTTCGATATTGGTGCCCCTCTCCAGTTTTATAGTGCATGCAACTCCAGTTTGATATTGGAGCCCCCCAGTTTGATATTGGCCCCCTCCAATTTGATATTGGTGCCCCTCACGTTTGATATTGGTGCCCCCTCCAGTTTGTTAATGGTG
>JASANE010020428.1:0-23747 GCA_030248225.1 Trileptium ribeirensis | reverse complement strand
ATGGCTTCTACATCCAAGGATGTCACCTATATGGGTTATCAAACGCATACGTCGGAAGGCGATTATGGTGGAAGTGATCGAACACCGCCTAAACGTTCACGAAAGCGACGAAAGGCATCTACACCACCGCGAGGGCGATCGGTACAGTCATCTCGGGGATCAACTGCGGCTGATGAGTCGGAGCAACCACCGACGGAGCAAGAAATACGACAGCGACATGCGCTGCATGCACAAAGATATCTACGCCAGGCGTTCAACGAGCCGACTTATGTACCGCCAGTACCATTGTAAGTATTCGTAAGATCTTGCAATGGGAATCGTTAGAGCTGTTATTAATTGCCTTTATTGCACTTGCTTATGCACTGACGCTTTGTAAAGTGACCCAGGTACTTTATAACCGAGAGGGAATCTCCAACTTGACCCTTGGCTGGACCGGGTGGGAGGAGAAAGGTGGAGTGAAATATTGGAATAGGATTGTGAAGTAGTGTTGTATTCTAGCTATAAAAATGTTTGGAATTTTAGTATGAATTTGGAGGTCTTAAAATTGGCAGTTAT
Source organism: Trileptium ribeirensis (assembly GCA_030248225.1). Classification (NCBI taxonomy): domain Eukaryota; kingdom Metazoa; phylum Nematoda; class Enoplea; order Enoplida; family Thoracostomopsidae; genus Trileptium; species Trileptium ribeirensis. The sequence continues at coordinate 23,192 of JASANE010020428.1, read as the reverse complement.
AGGTAAGAACGCATAAAGTAATTAGTAAATAAAATAAAAAGTATGAAATCGGATAGAGATCAGGACAGTGTATTTGTCGAGTGCGAGGATTCGGTGGAACGAACTGTATTTGCTACAACTTTTGAACGAGTGGTGTTTTCAACAGCAGCACCACCTATCTTCACATTTGCAGCTACGACTGGTGTCGGAACTATTTCCCGGATACCACGGCGATCTAAGGTGACGGCTTCTACTGGATGGCGTACTGGTGCGCCTAGACGGCCACTTCCCCTGGAACCCAACGTTACAGTGATAGCTGCGAATCCAGGTGCCGAAGGAACTGTTTCATCGGAGGTGCCTTCAGTTGTGAGACGCCAACCTTATTTTGCAGATTTGGATGACGAAATAACGCGAGCGCAGGAACATTGTCGAAAAATGGCAGCTAAGTGGCGCGGAGCACCTCAGAGCAGCACTGATACTAGTGATAACGTTGTTCTACGTAGGCATCAACCTGCAACCCCGGAGCGGTCTGCGCGTGATAATACGATAATTGCGGCTAGACCAACAACGTATATTCAACCTCCTTACCCACTGGGCCAGGATGAACCTGAGCGTGGAGATGATGTGTTTCGGCCTGAAGATCGCAGAGCGTTCGAACGATCAAGCAGACATGCCGAATCAGTTTATAAGGAACGTGATGACAGTGGAACTCGAATGAGGCAAATAAGGCAGGGTGTTGATACGGCGGAGAGACGGATGCAGTCGTTGGCTCAGGAAATTGATCATTATCGTAGTGTTATCAGTCGACACACCTCAGCTGATGATTCCGAGGTACGGGAAGCTGAAAACGTACTTTATCAAGCGTTGGAGAATGCTGTCTGTGGCGGTCTTCCGACTACGGTTCAAGCGAATCCTAATCATTCAGCTCATATTGGTGATCGTTTTCGACTACCCCCGCGCAGCGAGGCTATTGTCAGTGAGCCTGTAGCGGTGACTATGGAGTCTCGTTACCGTGATTGGGTCGGAGAAGTTCAACAGGAAACTCGACGACAGGTGCATGATATCAAACCGACTAACTTGGATATCTTACGTACCACTATACAGGAGGAAGATGACCGAAGACGGCGAGGTCTTCCGTTTCCGCGGGTTAGTCTTGCGGGACCACAACCGTCTGTCGCGAATGCACCGGGTATTTTGCCAATTCGAGAACCTGTGGCACAGGAGCAGTTACGGAGGCAACTGCCCAGCGGAACCGACGCAGGTGCTACTGGACGCACCACGGCTTGGTCGACTTTCTCTGGTATGCCAGAAATACCGGCATATGTGCTTCGACATCCCTGGGAAAATTCAAGGGTGACGATTTTCCTGGTTGGTTAGAAGGTTTTGAACGAACATTGCATAGTTTCCATGTGCGATTGGATACGCACAAGGTAACCTTATTTACTTTAGCCATGGCTGGGAAATCGGCAAGATATGTTCTCCGAGCGGTCGAATCGATGTTACCAGAACCTGCTTATTATGAAGACTATGTGCGAAGATTTCTTCGTCACTACGATCTATTGAAATCCTTTGGCGATCGGCTGAACGACTTCAAAGCCAGCATGGTACAGGGTCGAAATGAAACTATTATGGCGTTCAAGGCTCGATTACAAGCTACTTGGTTACGAAAGTTCAGTCTTATCGAACAACAGCACAATTACTCGGAATGCTTTTTCACGTTCCTGAAGGGACTACGTCATGGAATCGGAGCAGATATACAAACCCGGCGTGGTGATCGGCATGACATCGAGGAAGCGGCGAGAATTGCAATGGAACGATACGATTTCCTGCGACGTTGCGATATGCATTTCTGGGAAGATGGAGCTGATGGGAATGTTCGACCGGGAATTTTGCGTAAAACGGTTATGATGAAGGATGTTTCTGCGGCTGAAATGGAAATGGTTGACGATCCGCAGGATAGTGACGATGAGAGTCCACAAGTAGCTGTAGCACAGACGGTAACGCGTAGTGGATTTGTGCCACGTGCTACCGCCGCTCCAGTTCGTTCGACAGGCGTATCGACGTTTCCGGTCACTACCCAGTCGACGACTGCTAATGGAGCAATGGTAAAGAATGGTACGACAGAAAAAAGCGAATCGTCTACGACGGAATTGCAACAAATGATGAAACAATCTTTGGAGCAAATGAAACTGCAAACGACATCGAGAACTAACGCATTACCAGAAGTTACAACTGCACGTAAACTGTGGAATAGTGAACGTAATGGCAACGCTGCTGCTGAAGGAACGCGTCGACAACAACGTATTGGAGGTGGTACTCTGCTGAGTACTGGAACCAATTTGCGTGTCAATCCATTGGTGAATACGCGACGACGGTGTTTTGCCTGTACGGGTTTTGGACACATTTCAACTAACTGTCCTTCGTTGCCGACATCATCGGCTGGGCAGGTCACGGATCAGAATCAATCTGGAGTTTCGACAGATCGACCAGTTCCTCATGTAGCGGAAATCGCAGAGTGGATGGATGCTGTAGAAGGTGACGATGAAGCGAATAGAGAATCGACGGGAACTAACACCGATGAAGAAGTAGTTTGGGATTTCGGTCTGATCGAAGCAGATATTTTTTATGCCGAAAGTAGTCAAGCGGCGACTCCGCTGGAATCCAGTAATGAGCATAGGATTGTTACCGCGAAGCCACTAGAAGAGCGACATCGAACTGGAGGAGTATTTATCGACGTAGTGCTGGATGGTGTCATTGCTCGAGCGTTCGTCGATACAGGCGCAGATGTCAGCTTAGTTGATGCAGGGTTATATGAAATGTCCTGGAACTCTTGGCCATGTGTTTATGGTGCGAAGCGACTTCGTGCTATCAACGGAGGTGAAATGTCATGCCTGGGCATTGCACAAATACCGGTTAATGTTGGCTTGGCTACGGTGGAATTTCATCCTTTCTATGTGGTCAGGGAATAAAAGTACCCAGTTATTTTGGGCCATCAGTTTTTCGAACAATATCGGGTTACAATCGCTTATCCTGGAGCTGATGTTTCAATTGCGGGTATACCGGTGGAGCAGGGAGTAACCGGAATTCCGGTTCCGGCGAAAATCGTGTTCCGGTTCCGGTTCCGGCAAAGAGCAAAAACCATACCGGAACCGGAATTCCGGTTTAAAAATTTTGTTTGAAATTTTCCACGTTTTTTTGCTTCATCCTGTAAGCCAAACATATGTAATATATTATACAATGATCAAGCTCCAATACAACCAAGCAAAAGAAAGTAGGGCACATAATTTGATTTTTTCATATTTCATAATTTGAGCAGGAATTTTTCATAATAACCTGCAGGAGTTTGTTAAATCAAAGCCAGGTCGATGCTTGTAGCAGCTATTTTACACATCCAGAAGTCTGTGGGATACGTTTGAATTAAACCGGTCCAACTCGGTAACAGAGTATGGCTTACGCAGAAGTACTTAGGGTATGCTTGGCTAATATAAATTGCGTCAAGCACCCGCCAGTGCGCTTGTAAACTTGGTAAATCAGTCTAAATTGAAGTAAACTAACGTTATCTGCAACGCAGCTCGAAACTGCTTTCTTGGCAATGAACTGTATTTATAGCAGCATCACAGTGTGTCTCATTTACAGCATTCTGATTAGAAAGTTATGATCAATATGATCTAACTGACGGACACTGTTGTCCAACGCTAGCCTAAACAGTATCTCTGACCACTGATCAGAAAATTACCTTCTATCTATTATTTTCTCTTAGAATCATATAAACCAATAATTTTAAGTTTCTTAGAGAAGAACATGCAACAAACGTATGTGTAGTAAAGGGAGGCGACTGGAGACAGAGCGAAAGTGTGTATTCTACGCTCCAAGCTTTGTAAGCACATTCGATTTGACGCAGTATACTCAATGGTGTATAGTGGAAGACATGTTTTGCTCTGAATGTCCAAAAGCCGACATATTTGATCGATAAATAAACATTATTAGCTTCCTCAGTCTCTTTAAAGTTTCAGAAAGGCAATAATACCATCGCAATACATTAAGTTTAATGTAAAAGTAATTTTTAATGCATTTTAAATCCCTATACCTTCATTTCTTCCATCATATGTTTTACTATATATAAATTTCGAAGACCAGGTTCCGGTTCCGGATCCGGTTTAAATGGACGGTTCCGGTTGCTGGTTCCGGTTCCGGTAAATTTCGGTTCCGGTTATTCCCTGCGGTGGAGGTATTCACATGGAATTTTATGGCTGACGATTATCAAAAGATAAATCGAAATTAAGGATTTACAACGATTCCACAGGAAATAGCGGGACGAACGGCATCTACTGGAAATGCAGACGGATGCACAGGTTTTCCGTCTGGCACCCAGGTTATAACGGAAGCAACAGAAGATGGCGCGGCCATTTTCCAAATGGTACTGGTCGCGAGGTCTGTGGGAATTGCCCAAACTGGTGGTCAACTCTGGGTGCCTATTGTAAACACCACCAAGTCAAAAATTATTGTTCCAAAAGGACTCATTTATGTAAGAATTGAGTCTATAGCCAGTTATAGTATCTACCCTCCGGACGAGAAAGTAGAGGAAATTGGCCAGTTGCAAATTAGTAACGATGGTTTGGAATTGCAATCAAAGCCAGTGCATCGATATTGGATAGATCAAGCCCAGCTGCAACGATATTTAAAAACTCAATATACTCGTAAGGATCAATTGGAACCAATACCTGGTGTTGATTTATCCTCATCCGTGTTAATTGAAGTGGAAAAGCGTTATTTACAACTGTTGATGAATGAACGTCGTGACATTTTTGCTAAATCAAACGAAGAACTCGGAGATTGCAGTGTAGCTTTGTATACAATCAACACGGGTTCTGCCCCACCTATTCGGCAAAAGGCATATCCTGCTCCGCATGCAATGCGACAGGAAATTGAAAGACAGATTCAGCAGATGAAGGCCACGGGGGCTATTCAACCCTCAAGTAGTCCGTGGGCTAGTCCTGTAGTAATGGTGCACAAGAAAGATGGTACGTTACGTTTCTGCATTGACTATCGTAAAGTAAATGCTTTAACCGTAAAGGATGCGTTTCTGTTACCGCGTACCAACGAACAATTAGAGTCGTTACGTGGAACACGATACTTCTCTACTATGGATTTACAGTGAGGTTATTGGCAAATTCGCATAGATGAAAAGAGTAAACCTAAAACGGCCTTTGTTACCCACGAAGGATTATACGAATGGGACCGTTTGCCGTTTGGTTTAACCAATGCACTTGCTACGTTTCAGCACACGATGCAAACGGTATTACTTGGATTACTGGGAATCAGCTGTTTATGTTTCATTGACGACATTATAGTGTTCTCAGCTGATTTTTGGCAACACTTATTCCATATACATCAAGTATGGCAGCGTTTAATCGAAACCGTCCTAAAAGTTAAGGGAAAGAAATGCCATTTTGCTCAGGAAAAAGTGCAATTTCTTGGACAAGTCGTTTCACGTGAAGGAATAAGCACAGATCCTAGCAAAATCGCGAAAGTGCAGAAATGCTCTAAACCTACTTGCGTGAAAGAAGTACGAAGTTTTCTTGGTCTTAGCAATTATCATCGACGATTTGTACCGAACTACGCTACTGTTGCGGCAACGTTGTATGAAACTACTAAGGAGCGTCCTAAAGGAGTCAAGTTTTCTTCTGGATGGACAGCAGCATGTGACACGGCTTTTGAACAGCTAAAGGAAGCGCTCACTACGACGCCAATTTTAGCCTATCCGGATTATACAAGACCTTTCGTTTTGTTTACAGATGCCAGTGACTATGGTGTAGGTAATGTATTGGAACAAGAAGACGCAAATGGTCGACTTCGTGTGATAGCCTGTGGAGGGCAGAAGTTCTCTCCTGCTCAAATGCACTATAACATCCCTGAAAAGGAGTGGTTAACTATTGTACGTGCGTTCAAAGAATATCGGCCATACTTCATTAGTAATTACGTTACGGTGTGTACAGATCATCAATGTTTGACGTATATACTGAACGGTCGTCGAAATTTGGATGGACTTACGGGCAGACTTTTTCGATGGATCATCAAACTGGAGGAATATTCATTCGAAGTAAAGTATATGCCAGGGCTTAAACTTACGAATGCCGATGGTATGAATCGACGACCTTTGCTTCAAATTTCGAAGGAAGATATCGAGAAAGCATATTCGTCTGCAGCCTATGAACGCGATGACGCTGTAGCTTATGCGGTATACGCTGACGTCATTGGTCCGGAGGCTCAACGGGCGGGTCATCCTGATCCAGATCAACCTGAAATGGTGAATCTGCGACATACCATTGAGCAATATTGGCCATGGTCGCAGGAACGAATTCTTAAGGAACAACAATTGGATCCGGAAATCGAGGACATTCGAGCTTTTAAACTTGCTAACGGTGAAGTTGTGGGGCTACCGAATGAACGCTACCGATGGCTATGCCGAAATCAAGGAGATTTCTTCTTTCGGGACCAGTTACTTTTCCACCTACATTGGCGCCATAGACATCAGCGACGCGCTGTACGTAGTGTTCACTCAATTGGTTGTGCCGAAGGTGTTTAGACAGGAACTATTGCAAAGATATCATGAAAACTTTGCAGGTCAGCTAGCTTGGGAACGAAGTTATCCTTTGATTTCGAAACACTATTACTGGCCAACTATAGCAGCAGATCTACATGTATTCATACGGGACTGTGTTGTTTGCAACCGTTACAATCCAGGCGGTAGTCGTAGGGTACCGTTACACCCAATCGCTATTCCGTATGCACCATGGGAAACAGTAGGTGTGGACATTGTAGGACCACTACCGGCTACGGAAAAAGGTAACAAATATATTATTTCCTGGATTGATTATTTAACGAAATGGCCTGAAGCATTTCCTGTACCTGATACTACTGCAAAATCCATTGTGACAACTTTTATTCAAAGTGTCTCTAGTCGACATGGACATCCGAAAACTGTTATCGTTGACAGAGGTGCTGGATTTATGGCAGAGACGCATCAAAAGGCTTTGAGTTCGAGAGGAGTAAAACTCAATTTTGTAGTAGCAGATCACCATCAATCCAATGGCTTAGTTGAACGGTGGAATCAAACACTCATTCGGGTTTTACGCAAAATTGCGGATGAAAATCCGGATTGTTGGGATGAGTATATGCCGCTAGTTTGTATGGCGTATCGAATTACACCGAATATAGCCACTGGAGAGACACCATACCGCAGGAATTATGGTCGGGATTTGAATTTGGCAGAAGAACCACGACGATTACACGTGCGATCGGATTCTGTGCAAAAATACGTACAGGATTTGTACCAGGAATTACAAGCAATTTGGACCGAGTGTAAAGATTACAATTACAGAAAACACAAGAACAATAACGATAGCGATACAAGCGACGCATTTCGGCGGCAGATATCGTCGAAGGCAGCTTGGTCTTTCTACTTGAAAGGACTACTCGTGGTCGGGGATTTCATCCAAAATTAGAATCATTATTTCGTACTTTGTATAGGGTGCAAAGGGTGGATGGTCATAATCTGGAAATTCGGGAAATAAACCAACCCCGAGGTCGGGATTTACTAGTTCATAAGGACATGGTAAAATTGTATCTGGGCAATATAGAACAATACTTGGGATATTTACGGGGTAAAATTCCTATAAACCCTAAAATTCGGGACATTTGTAGAGTTTGTCGACAGATTAATGCACCAAATAGACCTGGTAAAAATAAGCCGAGAGGGTTAAATGAATGGGTCGCATGTGATGGACCTCATTCAGAAGTTCATCGGTTTCATTTGGACTGTGTCGGACTAAGTAAATTGCCTACGGTGGTAGAGAAATGGTTTTGTGCTGAATGCAAATAGAGGATATAGTGGCGGTAGTTTCAGGTTTCATGTACTAAAGTAAATTGAATAACTAAATCTTGTATAATTTAGATTCTAACAAAAAATTTCTCGTTAGGTAGAAACTTGGATTTTCTTTCATTTAGCACTTGAAACTACGGTAGCTACGAGTCTCATAACATTGCGATATATAAACAACTGATCACAAGTTGTATATCCTTTCGAGCGGAATTGTATGAGCTGTATTATTGGAAAAATTGTAAATAAACATCTAGTTTGCAAATTTTGGATTAATTTTAGTACACTGAATAACTACACCATAAGTGCTAGGAAACTTATTTTTCTTTGATTTGGTCCAATTATTTCCTACTCAAGGGGATCCTATTCTTTTGCATTTTTTAAACTGAAACGTATCAAAAATCAACAAAAACTTGGAAAAAATTAACCTGAAATTTGTCACCATACTGAAATGATATAGTAAGAGAATACACATAAGCATTGTAAATTTTGGTTATATATGAAAAATCTATAAAACCCGATGGATGTGTAGCTGAAGAAAAGGGAATGCATCGATGGGAAGTTTACGGGTGAGGAAAAGATAGTGTTAATAATGGTAATCAGGATGTACATTGTTTTAGAACGGCGGAGCTCATCGATAGAACGATTGAGCAGCGAACTCGAAGCCAGATCGAAATTATCGCCTACGCGCGTTTATTCTATCGGCGACTGGGGTTACCGCGAATGATAATCTGTGTTCGAACGCAACCACAGCTCGAAATGGCGCTGACGCTGTTACGGGAGCCTAGCTGGAACATTTTTGGATTGGATAGCGAAGCTTTCCAGCTACTGCAGCGGTTAAGAGATGTGAATGCCCAAGATATGCTGAATCGAGAAGAAGTTAGCATCGGCACGACACTAGCGCAACGATCTTCGCGTCATACTCGTTACGGGCGCGTAGCACCGTTCCTATCCGAACCGTGGTTCAACGTTCGTAATATGACACGACTCGGTGTTAAACAGGGTTTTGCAGCGACTATCCAGCTAGCAACACTGGAAGGCCTGGTAGTCTTCATCGATCTGATTGGGTTTCGACTCACCATGCCAAGCATTCTACGCGAATTCCTGGAGGATCGCACGTTATATATTATCACGTCGGCGGGACATTGTGATCGACACTATCTATCGCGTCTCGAAATTTTGTGTGGAAAGGCACCACTCCACGCCGATTGTTCGTTCGACCTGCAGGCGTTGAAAATGCAATACGAGCACGAACTATATGCACCGAAAACTAATCGGTTAGATGAACAATTTCGGCAGACGTTATATCTGGAGCGACCAGCTATGACGCCATGGGGTAATCTAGCAATGCGAGTCTTCGGAGATACGATACATGATTATTTTCCACCGCCGCCTAAGGAATATAAGAAGAAGCTGAAAGAATATCGTAGACTCGCTCCACGGAGCGATCGCATTAGGCCAACTACCAGGGATCGATTTAAACCTGCAAAGTAATGGATTACAAGATTTCCTTGGCGAAATGGGTCAGAATGAACCACTATTTGTTATTCGACGACAACCAATTTGGCCGCCAGAAACCAATGAACGATGCCAAACAACAACTTGTCAGCGAATGACCATGTTCTGTTGTGCACATTGTCGTCTGGGGTTTTGTCGCAGACACATCACCGAACATGGATGTCACAATCAACCTACTGCTATCGGTCATTGTGCGTTTGGCCGATGGGTCTGGTCTGGAGTAAAGCTAAGCACGTGCTACGTGATATCTGTATTGCTATACCATAGGTACAATGTTCAAGCTGTCGCAGATTGCTATGTCCGGATCACGCTGCTACAGACTGCTGTAATGGACAAGACAATCATAGTGGATGTTCAACAGCGTTGGAATTATCCATTCCGGTGCGGCGAATGCTGAATGACGACGGTCAACCGGAAATCCACGCGGGAACTCCGGAAATCGATAATATCGACGTACCAATTAGTCGTACGTTTCGAGCCCGAAGACAACAGGGTCTCACGCAAATTAGGCTACAAGCGGATATGCCTGATTGCACTCGACCTACTACCTGGTTTATGCCCGGCAATGCCATTCAAACTATACCAGCGGTATGTCGAAGTAACGACGAGCAAACAATAAAGATCCAAGCGGAACTAGTACAGTTACATCAGGTTAATGCTGTTAATGAACGTCGCGTCACCGAGTTGGAACAATCTTTGCAAGATTCGCAAACCGCTCATGCACAAGCTCATCAAGAAGCGGCGCAATCGCGACGACAAACTCAAACAATGCAAACTAGTATAGATCAATATCGTATTCGCGTTGCCACATTAGAACAATGCATTCGCGAACAAACTACAGAAATGGCTCACTTGCACGATCGACCAACTACTGCGGATATGGCAATTCAAACAGATGTAATTCCAACGACAAGTGAACAGAGGCAGAAGAAAGGCAACCACGGAAAGCAAAGCGACGACGTCAGTCTTCTTCCGAATCCAGTAGATACTACTTTTACACTAAATTCGGGAGGACACGATAGCGACATACAGCCAACTCTAAGAAAACAGCGAGTCCATCCTAACGTTGCCATAGTGGATAAACCACTTGATTCGGTGGAACAAACCAAACGGATTCTTGCACAGGTGTAGGCACGCCAACAACCGATTATACGACGAGAGCGAACCCCGCTACTACGCGATGCACCATCGACCTCATTTCAACTTTTGGAAACCTTTCCGGTAGCGGAAAAATCATCACGATTGAAAGTCACTATCGACAACACTGCACCGTTACCGGTACTTCGGCGAACCGCAGCGCAAATGGGTGCACGACCGCGTACGCATGGGTTTCATCAGCCGTCTGCGTCGACTCAGTCGCCATCGGTAGAGTATCATACGATTCAAGAACCCGTCGGTGGAGGAGAGCCAGTAATTGGAGCAGATCAGGTGGCTGCTGAGGATGCTATCTGGATTCGTGACTACGAAAATCAACCGGATGCAGAAGAACTTCGGCCTGCGCCGTTATTACCGTATTTGTTGCAATGGCGACCACTGTGTACGCCTAATGCATTTGCGCGAACTGAAAATGGATATTTGAACCAATTGCGAGTACACTTCTATCAATTGATAGCAGAGTTACCGCAACCAACCCGAACGGTCGATTACATCTATACCGTGGAACGTATAGGACTCACGGTCTTTCAGTACTTTCGAACGAAATTGGTGAAAACTGGTGCGAATCAAATCTTCCAGGTTATTCTGCAGGTGCTAGCCAGCCGGATTCGCTTTAACCTGTATCATAAAACATTGAACAATACCGACATAATGCACCGTACTCCTTTCCCTATTCTGTTGCTTTTCAACTTCAGCGAAATGCATCGACAAGTAGCAGTTATGCAGCGACATCCGGGAAATGTCTACGGATCTCGCATTCGGAAGAAAGCGAGAGCATGGAATGCCCGATTTGGGGCAAATATGCAAGATGCGCTGGAAACTGTTCGTCGCACGTTGGAAGGTTTGGAAATACAAATTCGATTATTGCAAGACCCAGTTATGGATCGGCATCCGCGGCGAAATCAATGGCTGAATATTGCAGACCGCCGACGCGCACGATTAGAACACCGGTTGGGAACAACATCAACGTCAATTCCATCGATTTTTTCGCAGCAAAAGTGGATGCTGCTGACAATCGAATGCGCAGACTGTACGCAGGATACCGATCATGTTTGCCGTATTTCGGGGCACCGACATATCTTCAGTTGGGTATCAACAGGAACAAACCTGGCGTATCACACGAGGCGACTATAGTATTTTTACATCTCTCGATCGTGTCTTACCAGAGATGCCAATTGCGGAATGGGGCACTTACAATCATATGTAAACCCTAACCTGTAATAGTAATAACTGTAATAGAACTAATAATTGATCGATCGAAGTGCCTTCAACTCGACTTGACGGCTACGACAATCGCTCAGCAACAATTATTGACACTTCAATACTTTCTGTGACTATCAATCTGTTTCGACGATATAATACACAATTGATGACAATTTCCCTGGACAATAAATACTGTGCCATTGACATTCAATGCCAAAGGAAGATCAAGAAAAATACCATAGTGATACCTTATTTTTTTATATTACTGTATTATACCAAATTGTTTACGGAAGAGCTTTTTGTGTGGCAATACGGTGAATTTTTGTGGTCCAAAAACCATTCCGAATTAACTAGATAATATACCTTTATAAATGAACTAAATTATCTTCATTTTAACAACAGGTGCTACAATCAATTTCATTCTAATCTTAACTTCCGGTTATTGGATTTTATTCCGAACAAATTTCAACGGGATATCCAATCACTTTAGGAATTCAAATAACTTTTCTACAGATTTTTGAAATGATTCATATTCACAGTCCCCGCAAATCAATTTTACTGTATATGGGATATCATATTTCGGGAAAAATTCTATTTTTCATAGATTAATAAATACATCAAATTTTGTCCTGTTACGACCATCAATTCTACCTACCTCAATATCAATATGTTGTGTTGTGAATACAGGGATATGTTGCTTATTATACTTTATTTTGTAATGTGATTTTGCTAGTTTGATATGTGATCATATACTACGGTTCAATCTCGCTTAACAACCTTAACAATTAACTCAAAGCTTAATTTTACAACTATAATAAAGACAACTCATTGGTAAGATACAAATTTAATTGAATACTTAGAATTGCGAAGGACTATTTCATTTATTTTTGGTTACTAGAATTCTACGGTGAACCGAAATTACAAATAAAGTTCTTTAATCGGTATATTCAAACAAAACTGGTGATTCTGAAATTTTTCAATTATGGAGCCTGGTTAGTATTGTTTTCCCATTCAGTATTTTTATTAATATAAGTCGATGTTATATACGGTGTATATTAATCTTGTTCAATATTATATCATTTTGCCATCATGTTTTAAGTCATTATGTCAGCCTTTTGTATAACTAATGTTGCTATTAATCAATGCCACTATAGCAGGTGTGCTATAACTTCTTCAATCTCTATTCTTTTCTTAGGAAAACGAAAACCTAAAAAATACAAGTTTAACCTGCTCCCTAGAACACATATTCAACTGGGACGTTGAGGAGTCGGGTCCGGGGATGTCAACTTTTGGGCAGGTCCAACCTTGTATTTCTTCTCTCCAAGAACCCATATTTCAGTAATTGGAACTTTACCCCTAAAATTATAATGAACTAATCACCCTCCCCCGGGGAGATAGTGACTCTCCCAGAGGGGCGACTGTTATAACCTCTTTTGTCGGGACATTTTCTACTACTCTGGGCGTGGAGATCCTTAGTTTCCTATATTTGGGTTATATGGCTCCTTAATCATAACCTATAAGTTAAAGGGTACAATTCCACAAATTTTCATGTCTCCACCTATGGGACAGATTTATCTATAATTTATACCTTCCCTCCCTAGGGAAATGATTAATCTTCCTAAGGAAGTTAACTGTATGTCATCTACCAAGAGGTGATATCTACCCGAATTCCTATAAAAACCTTTATTTCCTCTTTGTCTTATATATATATTACCCCGTCATACCACTTCGGAACTAAAATTTAGTAATATTTAGTATTTTGAACCAAACACCAAGATTCATTCCATCTTCCAAACATTCCCAAAGGGGGTGGTGGTTATGCTTCCTGAGCGGAATGGCACTAGGCCACACCTCGGGTAACCGCCCCATTTTACTTCCGTTTGGGATAAATTATCTCTTACATGTGACTCGGAATCCATAATTACTCAAATTTCTCTATTTTGGCCTAAATAATATATTCTGTTTTAACTAATACATATTCTCCCGGTGGGGTATATTTTATTTCATTTTCAGTAAGGCGACATCTTCCCCCACGCGGGTAGGCTACTTATTTATCCCTATACCCTAATACAACTTTCAAATTTACCTAAAAATCCATTTTTTTCATCTTATGACCAAATTCATAGATATATTAGGATTCTATCAACCAAGGTCGAACTCTACTCTACTACCGGGATATATTTTATATTTTTCCAGGACTGGGATAGCCTAATCCCACTACTATTTCATTTTTAGCCACTCTTGGATTTTTCAAATCTCCACCATTTTTCCCCAAATTTAGACATTCCGACATTTAACTTTTCCCCATGTTGTACAACTTCCTAAGCCTTTAAAATTGTCAAACGGGTTCCACTCACTTATTTCCATCCAAAAAGCCCACTTAATTCTCACGGGACACCCCTATTTTCAACCCTAAAATTCACCAAATTCATTCAAAATTATTTTTAGTTATAATAATAATAATAAATATTTTAATAATTCTGCTAATAAATAAATTTCGCTGAGCGTCTGCGGTGTGACGCAGCATTTTTTCGTTGGCTTTATTATGTTGTTATTCTTGCTGTAGTCGACAGTGTAATATATGGCGTGTTACATGTTGCTTTTGATTCATCTTTCTAGTTTTTCTTTTTCTCTCATAACGAGTTTTTTTATTTTTCTTGTCTCTTATGGTTTATGTGTAGTATTGTTGGCGTCGCGATCTTATTCTCTGCTTTTACGAATATGTCTCCCAAGGCTACGGTTCGTCTTCAATATTACGATTTGCACGCTTCCCAGTACTATTTGCGGGATCCCCCGTGCCCCTCGTTCATAAGGTTACAACATACCATCCATGCCTACATATCTTTATTTCTGATACCTATATTCATATAATACGCTAGCGTGCAGATATACCGAGTGACTTTACAGGAGGTTACCTCAGTTTTTTGGACCCTGCCGAAGTGGCGGGTGCGCTAGGCAGAGTAAGACCTAGCCGGGTTATGGCAGACCAGAAAAAGGGCAGCCCATCCCCTAAACGGAAACCTCTGGGTGGGATTGGTCTTTCTACCTTTCCGGCACCTTTTTACCGCCCGTTGGTACCAGGCCGTCTTCCATGGGCTGCTCTATCGAAGGCTGCATGGTTGTAAGTATGCTCTAGGGTGGGACATAATTACCGGAATTATGTCTTCGCGTAAGCCTCGCCTAGGGGTTACCCAGCATGCAGGCCGGGGAAATTTTACGCTTAGGGGGCTTGGCAGTTATGGTCCAACACCCACGTTCTATTTAGGGAAATCCTGTGTCACTTGTCCTGTCCACACTAACACTTAAATTTCTTTAAGTTTTCCAGGTTTCACAAATTTCGCGACTTTCTTAAGTTGCTGCAAGTTATGATTTAGATACCTTTTGATGCACGCTTAAAGTTAAAACTTTTGCCTCAAAATCCCATAAAAATATAAAAATTGTTACAAGTTTATGAAACTCGTTTGGGTCTTAGGCTAGTCCTAACGGTACTTTAACATTTTTGTTATCCGTTAACCATTACATTTCTAGTGCATAAGGCTAGATATTGTTAAGTTTTTTTGTACAATTTATCTCGCAATACTAACATGGTTTTTTTTGATATAATTCCGAAAACTTTCAATTTAACATTCATTATTAAAATTTTCTCCTATAAACGCCGTGCTAGTAGTTAGCATGAGCGAATCTCTAGTTGCTTAGTTGTTGTGTTACTTTACTTAAACGGTGCTGGTCACCTATAGAAACACATGTGTTTCCCCTTGGGTTAGCTTATTTCTAAGATCTTATTATTCTGTGTCTAGAAGGTGCTGGGCATTTAGCAAGCAACCCTTGCCCGTTCGTGTAACCGCTATCGCTGTGCGTACATGTTACCGCACTACAATGGTAATGCGCTAACTTTTATTTACTTTCAGGCGACCTGTATATAGACATAGTTTTAGCGCTCTGGTGCAATTTTCCTTCATCCCATGCTAACATTACATACGAAACAGGTAATACATTTTATTCATTGGTTAATACTTAAATGGTAGCAAGGTGTTACAGAGTGTATTGTTGTGCCACTTGCAAACTTTGGTCCCAACGTATAAACGTGCTGTGCGTTTATCGGCCTTCTCCGCGGCGCGTTTCTTACCAGAACGTAACCGACATCTCCAATGGTGGCCAAAGGGGAGGGGGAGGAGATACAGAACGAGTTCGAGAGTTACCCAAAAATATAAGTAAAATCAAGACCAGGGAAAAGAAGCCACCAAAGGGGATGTACCGGTCTACCAGCGGTCGAAGATACCCTTTATCACTGGATGAGAGTTGCGCGAGTTCAACGTGGTAGACATGTCATTGTCCCGGGCAGGGATATCGAGTTTAGGTCAATGTCAGGTGCTTGATTGTGAACTAAGTTGAGTAGACCGTGTGAACGTTTATAAACTAAAGTAAACGACGGTTCAACCAATTCGAGTTTTTTCCAATTACATCTTACAAACTAAGTAGACTTGTATTGAAAAGTAAATTGCCCTGGAATAAAAACTGGGAGTTTAGTTATGGACTGAATTTGTGCACTCGGCACCCTTTATCCCTAACATCTTCAGGATTTATCTAATGTTAAATTAAATTTTGGTTAGCAGGATCGCGTATCCGTGCTAATATTGACTGTACCCTGACGAGTTAGGAGAACGTGCCGTGGGTAACAAATATTGATGTCAGAAAAGCCTAGAAGATAGGACTAATGGAATTTGAAGTTACGCGTGGAAACTATGGGTAACGTTGGCGAGTGCGAGTAATCGTGCCTTTAACCAACTATACCATGGCGAATTCGTATGACAAGCCGTGGTATACATGTAGTAATTTTGGAGATACTAGGTTATGACTATAAATGAAAGTTTTGTATAAAGTTTGAATTGCGAACACGAATAAATTTAAAACGTAGTTAAAATGGGTTGTGAAAAGGTTTCTGAAATTGGAAGAAAAGACAAAATTACAATGTTACGAATTAAAACGAAGGATTTTGAATGTAGCCGTTTCCTAGGCTGCAGCGAGCTCGTGTAAACAAGTCTGCAGCATTCTCGATAATTTATTTAAAGGTTTCTTATATGATTTTGAATGGTGGTACCGCGCCCGTGTAGACTAGTACACCTCTAAGCTTAGAGTCCACCAGAACGTGCCCTTGGGTGTGAGTTTTGGATTTGAAAAAGAAACCTCATGAAAATTGTTACTGCACTGGAGAGTTCGTGTAACGGTCCTGTAGCAAGTAGTGAATGGAATTTGGATAAATTTTGGCATAAATTTTGAAAAGTAAAATTGGAAAATTTGAACTAAGAAATTTCATCATAGGTGGTCAAACAAGAGTAGGTTTGAACTATATTAGTTCTGAAGGCATCCACGCTCTATCTCAGCCCGACAAACGGCCAGAGTTGAGATACAGACTGGAGCTATGAGGGACTTCCCATAAGACTGTTAGCTTGTTCTGTAAATAATGGAAAATTCCGTTACCCTGGACAGCCAATTCATACATAAAACAAAGACCTGGGCTTTACCTTTAGAGATCGTAATATTAGTGCAGAAGGATTGCACCAGAACGCTAAAGCTATACATATATACAGGTTATCTAAAGATAAATAAAGAATAATACACCCAAGTAATGCGTTTAGCGGTCCGTTAAAACAAGAGCTGTCGTTAACAAATTATCCAACATTACCAATCAAATGCCGAGTAAACAGGTGCTAGAGAGGTAGCGTAGCCCTGCCACATTGAGCCTTTTACAAAAACTAGTGCACGTACTGGTGACCCACACCATCCAGTCATTTTTAAGTAACCTTCAATGAACTACAAGTAAATAAAGAAACAAAACCATCAGCTCCTGCTGGATAAATAACACGCACAGCCGTATAGTACGAATTTTGCTGGAAAGTTTAAAGATTATATGGTAACACTGTTAGAAAACGACAAAAGATTATAGAGCAAAACTTAACAAAATCCCTGCATTATGCACCAGGTATAACAATAATAATAAGCTTCCCCAGATGTCGGGAATATAATGATAACCGATGGATCCGCTCCGCGTAACCAACCTTCCTATAACGATTTTTATAGATTTTCATAACATTTTTGGGACAATAGCGTGCGATCATGCATTATAGGATACAACTATGTCCCACCGTAGAGAATGTTTACAATGGCACAGCCTTCGACGATAGAGCAGCCCATGGTGTGGCAGCCTGGGGTCCAACGGGTGGTAAAAAGGTGCCGGAAAGGGAAAAAGACCAATCCCACCCAGAGGTTCCCGTTTAGGTGATGGGCTGCCCTCTTTCTGGTCTGCCATAAACCCGGCTAGGTCTTACTCTTCCTAGCGCACCCGCCTCCTCGGCACGGTCCAGAAATGCAGGTAACCTCCTGCAAAGTCACTCTAAGTGATCCTATGTGTACTTATGTGCGTGTGTGTATAAAAATGTATGTCCTCAAGAGTGAAAACGTATATACGGGTAAGGGTGATCGCCAAATCACACAATCGTAGAACTACGGAAGAATAGGAGAACTAGGCAACTAACTACATCGGTAGGAGTCCCAAAAATAGCCTATACCCTATTCAAGACGAATTATCGACAAAACGGCAAGAAAAAAAACAAAATATTCGAGCATCGCAAACATGAAAACAAAAATCGACAAAATTAGAAACTGCCTACACATCCCTACGAAAGACAGTGCGGCATTGACAACAATACATAATAACAACAGCAACACTACTCTATATATATTTTTGGGAAAAATTCAATGAATTTCGGGGTTAGAAATAGACGTTATTTAGGGGTATCCGTAAAAATTAAGCGGGTTTACGATTAGGAGTGTTATATTAGAACCCCGTTAGATAATTGTAGAAGTTTAGGAAGTCGTATATAATTAGAAAAAGTTAAATGTTGATATATTTGTTTTTGTGAGAAAATAGTGAAAATTAGGGGACCCCAAGGTTAATAAAAATGGAATAATAATGGGATTAAGGGGGTTTCCACAGAGGGAATATAGTCCGATAGTAGGGAAAGGTTGCACCCAAGTTGGGAAAATCGTAGTACCTTGGTAAATTTGATAATAAAGCAAAAATATTGACTTTTAAATAAAATAGAGTACTGAATTAGGGTGTAGGGGTGATATATCTAAAAATAGGAATAAGTGAGAAGTTCACCCGAGTGGGGATAAATGTGAACCCAACCCGATATGAAATATAATACACCCCGCCGGAGAGTAATATTTATAACTCCACGAGAAAAGTGTATTTAAGTAAAAATAAAGGAATTTGTGAAATTGTGAATTCCGAGCCATATTTAAGGAGTAATATATCGATAGGGAGTGTAAAATGAAGGATGAAATATAAAATTTGGATAGTTTTCTACACCTCGGAGGTAAATATAGGAGTCACCCCTGTGGGAGAATGGATATCCCCAGGGGAGGATAATGGAATCGGTAAAATTTTAATAATTACGTCAAAACCTATGAAATATGGTCTAGTAGCGAGGGAGATACAAGGTTAGACCTGCCCAAAAGTTGACACGCGCTTCTCTAGCTCCATACTCTGTCTTAACTCGGGCCGCACCGCTGAGTTAAGCCAGAGCCTGGACGCCTTCAGAGCTAATACAGCTCGCTTTTTCCCTTGATACTGGCGAACTATTACTAGGAACTGAAAATAAAGACAACGTTTTCTAGTTATTTTTATTCCAAAATTTATACACAAATTCCGGTTAACAAATGGTACCGATTGTTACTCGAACACCTTTTGCTGAGGAGATTTTTAAATAAATACTCTGATGCTGAAAATAGCTTTTTCATTCGTTAGCACTATTCGATGCCAATCTAAACTTAGCTGTTCACTGGTCTATTCGGGCACTCGGTGACAGTATAAAAATTTTGTAGATAATTTCGGATAAAATTTTCTGATAAATCATAATCTGGCTCCTGTGCCAGCCTACACGGGCACGGCAGGTAGTCCGAAAATTCTATGCAAAATTTCGGAACAGATTATTGAGCAACTACAGACTTGCTACTCGAGCTCACTGTAGTTGAACCATGAGTATTTTCTAAACCCCCAGTTGACATTTGTAAAACTATAACACTTAGTTCCTTTTACAGCTTAACAAAATCTATATAACGTTTTACTCCTTAAAACCATGTATAGGCAATTATACCTTTGTAAAACTCAAATTTTACACAAAGTTCCAACTTACAGTCAAAATCTACTCTTCCTTAACATTATTTTCCATTTCATCTTATACCACGGCTCGTTGTGCGAACTCGCCAAGGTATATATAAGCGTGGATGGCACGATTACTCGAGTTTGCCAACGTTAACCAAATTATTCAAGTTTAGCTTTAAATTTAACTGAACCCATCCTTAGGTTTTTCTACTATCAAAATACATTACCCAAGGCTCGTCTCTTGGACTTGCCAGGGTACAGTCGCTAGTAGCACGGATGCTCGATTTCGCTGATTGGATTTGGATTCAAGCAAGATAAATTATTTCAAGTCCGCTCTGGTTGAAGGGTGCCGGGTGCACAAAATCAAGCCAAGCTACACTTAGAACTTTTGCTCCAAGTAAACTTACTTCCCCCTAGTTTCTCCAATACCTTTACACCACAAATGGTTCTATTAAAATAGTACATAAGTAATCACTAATAATTCACTTGAGTGAGTTAGGTACTGGTTTAAATTAACTTACTCACTACACACGGCCAACTCAGCTTATTTTATTAACGGTTATATGATCCAGTCACAATCTTGATATCCCTGCCCGGGGCAATGACATGTCTACCACTTGGAACTCGCGCAACTCCCATCCAGTGATAAAGGGTATCTCCGACCGCTGGTAGACCGGTCCATTCCCTTTGGTGGCTCTTTTCCCCTTATTCTTGATTTTACTTATATTTTTGGGATAATTCTCAACCTCGCTCTGCTTCCATCCCTTTCCCTTTGGCCACCATTGGAGATGTCGGTTACGTTTTAGTAAGAGACGTGCCGCGGAGAAGGCCGATGAGCTCACATTAATAAATCTTCTTCTTCATTAGTAACTGCTACGTCGCCACTAATATTAGAGTTATAGAGCATTTCAATTTTCATAGAAAATGTTAATATTACTAGTTTATTTATTACCAAGATTTAAGGATACCTATGTTTGGCAGTCTGACTCCAATTTTTTAAATATCCAAGTAATAAACCGACCATAAAAATTCTTCAAGTTATCAATAACGCGATTCTTTTATGTAAAGCCCAAAGCTGGCCTTCAAAAGTAAAACAATCGAGCCAAAAACTAAGAAAGCTAAGCCAAAAACCACGTTTCTACAAAAGTAGCCTCCATTCTAAGAGTTATAAAACACAACTATTGGAACACGTACTAGCTATCTCATATATAGTAGCTAAGTAATCGGCTGATGTAATAATAACTAAAACTGCAAAAATTAAAATTTTGAGGTTTGGTGAATTATGATTTTTGAGGAGATTTGGACCCAGGGAACCCTTGGTACACTAGTAAACCCAACAACCTGGGAAAAAACTTTGCTACACTTAACGTAAACTGCGTTCTACTAGCTAAGTAAATACCTGTCTCTATTAAATGTACCTAAGTCAGTTAAGGCCATACCCCCTGAGTCATCGGACCACCTTTCGAAGGCCCCGGTCTATCACCGAAGTACCCCTACCTACCTTTTGCGCTCCGCAGCCCCCACACATCCGCTGTGTGCAAGCGCGCAAAAATTTTTCCAAAATTGGTAAAAATAGGTTTTAAACTGCCAAAAATTAACAAAAATGGGTACTGGGAGCAGTCCACTTTTGTAGCAATCCTTGCAATACCTGCTCCATGATACCTCATTACACCAGCACAGGTCAACTTTTTTCAGCACCCCCTAGAGGTCAACAGCAAGGCCCTCTACCCGCACTGTGCCGGTCTCTATACTGCAAACGCCGGCTATCTCTGAGGGTTCGGAGCGACAATATGTATGGTTAAGACAAAACCACCTGAGTCTAGATTTTCATTTCTCACGGTTTGCTGCGAGCGCATCCATGATATGACATAGCGCTTGTGTTTACTATCTACAACAAATGCAAAAAACACAGGCTTTGTTTCTTTCAACAACACTCCTTTCGCCCCTGGGTTGTCGCCAAGGCAAATAGTATCTCATTTTGCATCATTTACCCTAAGGTGTGTGCACCTAGGGCCGGATTCTGTCACAGAGCTTATTCTGGCTAGTGACAAAAACGCACAGCCACATCCGGACCTTCATAAATAAAATAAATAGGTAAGCTATGCTAGTATGTCTGTACGGGTCGGGAGTGGCTATGTCTCAGGGTTTGATAGCCGGGACGGGCTACTGAAAAAATATTTATTACATTCAGTTTAGCAGGTTGTGTTACGTCGAAAATATTTAGTGCTAGGCCCAAAAAAGGCAAGATTGGTAGTAATTAACGCAAAAGCATAAATTCAGGTGAAATAATCCCTAAAAAACCGCTATTTTTAAAATTTATTGTTTAAGCGCCTTATACAAGCCAACCTAGTAACTATGTAAAGCTTGCTTTTTCATGCATGAAAATTATGCTATTGTAACCGGAAGGATGTTTTACGTATATATGATTATAACTGTCATCAATTTCTGTGGTTTAGCGATTCTACTGTTGTTATGAGTTTGCGCTAGGTATCAATTATAAACTCGCTGACCATATTTATTTTTCAACCGTTAAAAGAATTTGCGATAGTCCGCAACGCTTCTGTCTATCCAGCTCATCAGCCGTCTGGACCCAATACGCTTCTTTGTATGTATTGAGACTGCGACCAAAATACTTTGTCAATAATAATGTAGTTAACTTATATTGTATTTGTATTTTTATTTTATATCAATGTGTATAATCAAAATCTTGAATCTTGATTTTATGATTTTGCATATTTTACAGTGTATCTTATTAAATACCGCATATACTGCTATCCATGTAAGGCTCGTTCGTCAAATATTCGGATTCGTGAGATACAATATAGCTGAAATTCATGAGCTACTTCGGCTTGGCTACTTTTCGCCGAAAGTATATACAGTATTTTTGCGAAGGGTGCATTTCAATGATTTCTCTATGAAACGCATAGTTGTTATTTTGAGGAACGGGGGTATGAAGGGAAACTACAGCGTTTAGAATAGACGCAGCAATAATACAGTACAAATTTTGCAGCAACGATCTATGTAACCTGAATTATAGCAATAGTCAATGCTAACATTGCATTTGTCGCTATAAAATTTAAACTTTTCCATAATACCTATGTAACTTGCACGGTGAGAGTTCCATAGCTATGATGCATGCTCTGAACTCAGGGCGTTTGCTGTTCAACGGTCCCAGTGCCATAACTTTGGTGATCAGTTTGAACGGTCTACGTCTAAGTGTAATAACCGGTGACGCAGCTGCATGGCGCAACTTCCTAACACCATGCCCATACGACCCCGGCTATCGTAACC
>JASANE010020426.1:0-56391 GCA_030248225.1 Trileptium ribeirensis | reverse complement strand
TATGTACATCTACTTCGTTCAGTTACATATGCTTAAATGCACAGGTATACATGTGAAGTATCTGTATTATATATGATTCCCCCATGGCAAAGTATTACATTTCAGTAAATGGTCTTTTTGATACAGTGAACGTTCCGGTACCCATGGGCGGAGATTCCGGGGGGTGTTGCGGCCCCCAGAAATCAAGATCCGGGGATAAAGAGGTAAAGAAAAATTATGCTCATCTCCCCACAATTGTTTAGTGATCGCCGCCCACGCCGGTACCATATGTACTCTAATAAAGCACCATGGTTTAGCATTAAAATATATATTCTAGATCTTAGCCTGGTTAAACTTTGGCAACTAGCTTTGACTGTTTCACAATACTTGGCAATCGTCATATGTTTTTCAAGGTTATTTCAGGATAGAGCTTTGAAGAGACTATGACAGCATTGTCCTTGAAACACATTTCAAAATACATACTGAATTCTCAAACCTCAAATATTCAGTTTGTTAATTTTCTATAAAGGAATAAACATATGCGTTTTACATGTTTCATCGTAGCATTGTTACCTTGTCTTATTCGTGTTACATGCTCACGAGATACTTTCAGATTCATGGTTATTAAGTTAGTGGGGGGAAATAATGATGATGCTTCAATACAACTGAGAATTTTGGCTCTAGGCTCGGCTCAACTCGTGAGCCGAGCAGCCCTTGTCATTATGTCTGAAGATCCAAGCCGGAGTACAAGATGTGTTTAGTAGAGTAGAGTCTGTTGTATCGGGAAAGTCTGTGTTCGGTCCTTAAAGGCTGTTTTACTAAAACAACATACACAATAATAACAAATGATGTTAGTACATTATTCTCCCAAAAGCAAGAACAGCACAGATATCAACTCGACTTTTAAAAGCTATTAAAGCAACTATATAATTAATATGACGGTTTGTATATGTTCGCTTTAAAAGAGGGAGTCGCAAACATTTGTTGTTTAGAGCCTGAGAGCTGATCCCAGCTTGTTACCGGAAGAGCGAACCGAGTCGAGCAGTATACTTTTCACGAAGAACCGAATGGAGCAAAAACTTGAAATACGTGGCTCTTTGGCACCTATATTGAATATCTAGTAATCCTCTAGATGGTCCCGGTGAGCCGCATCGCCCCGATGCGCTGTTCCTCCCCGAAGTGCCGCACCGCTGCCCACTTCTAGGTGACGCTGCCCTCCACCAACCGCTTCATCCGAAGCATCGAAATTCGACCGAGGCCCCGCACTTCCCAGCCCGAAATGCCGCACTTCCCTCCCCGTGGCACCATACCTCGCTCTCCGAAGTGCCACACCGCCCTCCCGAAGGCTCCGCACCTCCACTCTCTTCCAAGGTACGCCGAACCAACCCCCGAGCCGCCACACGCCCCTAGATGCCGCCGCCCGGCAAGGACATCTTCTCCTTCCCTTGAGATGCCACACCTCTCCCAAAAGCGTGCCCTTCTCCACACCGAGATGCCGTCTCCGCGAAGCGTCGCCACTCTCCGAGGCGCCGTAACTCCCAACGAGGCGCCGCAACTCCCACCGAAACGTCGCACCTCTCCTCGAGGCGCCGCACCCACACCTCCCTCGCGCCTCCCCACCCGGAGGTCCCGCACCTCCCTACCTGAATCTTCACTCCTCCGTCCGAGGCGCGGCACTGCTATCCCCGAGGCGCAGGACCTCTTTCAAGGAGGCAAGGTACCTCCCTCCTCGAGGCGCGGTACCTCCCTCCGCGCGACGCCGCAACCTACTCCCGTGAGGCGCCGCAACTCCCTCTGAGACGCCGCACTTCTATCCCCGAGGAGCCGCACCTCCCTCTCCGACACCACACCCACCCCCTCGAGGAAGGAGAGGTCATGCCTGGAGGAAGAGAGGTGCCGTGCCTCGAGGGGAGGAGGTGCCGTGCCTCGAGAAGTGATGCTGCGCCTCCCAAATGGGCAGTCACGCCTCGAGGTGGGATGTGGGGAGGTTCGGGAAGGGGAGGGTGGGACCTCCGGTGGAGGTCTTGAGGCACGAGGGGGCGGGTGCGGCACGTAGAGGGAGGCGTCGTGCTCGGTGGGAGGTGGGGCGCCTGCGTTGGGAGTTGCGGCGCCTCTGGGAGGACATAGCTCAGGGAGGGACGGCATCTCGGTGTGGAGGAGGGCACGCTTTTGGGGGAGGGCGTGACACCTCGAGGGAAGGACAAGATGCTCTTGCCGGCGGCGGCATCTCATGCGGCACGTCAAATTGTGCGGGGGCGGGAAAAGGGGTGGTCCGGCGTCTCGTGGAAGAGAAAGCTGGTGCGGCGCCTTGGGGAAGGCGGTGTGGCGCCTCGGGGAGCGAGGTGCGGCGCTTCGGGCTGGGAGGTGCGGGGCCTTCGGGGGAAGCGGCTCTTGGCGGGCGGCGGCACCTAGGATGGGGCAGCGCTACGGCACTTCGGGGCGAACGGTGCATCGGGGCGATGCGGCTCACCGAGACTATTTAGAGGATTACTAGATATTTGTGTTAAAAAGCCGCCGTATTTTCAAGTTCTTGCTCATAGGGTCTTTGTAAAAATTATCGGGCTCAAACTCGGTTTTGCTCTTCAGATTAACATGTAAGGAGATCAGCTGTCAGGCTCTAAACAATTAGAAGTTTTGCGACACCCTAATATTGAACAATAAATTCGAACCGTCAATTTGTTATATCACTGCTTTAATAGTTTTTAATAGTCGAGACCGGTGTGAGTATCTATCTTCTTTCTTATCAAAAATACTGTAAGCGCCTATTATAATAATATATATTGTTTTGAAGAGCCTTTTTTGAGGACCGAACGCGGGGCGATACAATAGAGTTTACTCTCCGAACACATTCCCGTCGGGCCCGCGACGTAATGTTTCATTAAAGACGGCACGGCTCTATGCAAGTTGGAGATGGGCCTAGAAGCCAAAAATCTCAGTTGCACTGAAGCATCGTGGTATTTGCCATAACCCTGAATCTGAAATGTGTCGTGACCACACACAAATACAACAAGGTAACAACCTCAATGTAGCGCCTAAACACAAGGTGTGTGTTGTGAAATTCGGGGAAGGCGCAGTTTTAAACATTTTTAGGTTCATGTTCAGTACGTATTCAAAATGCGTAGATCAATAGTGCCACACACAAACTTTTTCAAAACCCTATCCCTCGTGCTAATAGCCTCCAAAAAGCATCCGGATCCCAAAATTTTTGCGTAGAAAGAGTAGTCAAACTCATTTGCCAAAGTTTAACTTGCAAGCGGTTAGTATAATGCTAAATAAATATATATTTTAGTGCTAACGAGAATGGTGCTTTATTAAAATATATATTTATTTAGATATTAGCCCTTTAGTTAAACTTTGGCAACTAGCTTCAACTGTTCTCAGCAATATTTGGCAATCGTCATATGTTTTTGAGGCTATTATAAGGATAAAGTTGTTGAAAAAAGTTTGTGTGGCAGCAGCATTTGTCAAACACATTATTTAGAAAAATACATTACTGAACATGAACCTAAAATGTTTTTAAGATTTGTTGCGAACTTTTACATGAATAAACATATGGTTTCATGTTTACATGGTGTAACATGTTACCTTGTCTCGTTGGTGTCATGGTCACCGATACATTTAGATTAGGGGTTGAATTCCTGGGGAAATAATGATGATGCTTGGTGATGGGATTTTGGCTAGGCTCATCAACTATCGCAGCGTCATGGCTGCCCGCGTTATGTATTTGGGCCGAGCCGAGATTAAATATGTTTTTATCAAGTGAAGTTGTATATGCGAAAATGTGTGTCGGTATTAAAAGCTATTTTTTATTTTTGTTTTTTTTTTTATTTTTTTTTATTTTTAATTTTTATTTTTTTATATTTTGGTTATTATTTATATATTTTTGTTGGGTGGTATGTGCGTTGTGGTGGCTTTAGGTGCGCCGATTGGAGGGCTCGCGCGCTCGCTGCGAGGCGCGCCTGCGCTTTTTGATTCGGAGCGTAGGTGGCTCTTTGGGAGTGCTCCTGAGGGTGTCGTGAGTTTTAATGATCTCCGAGCGTGGTGGGGCGCGCAGATTGCGAGCGCTCCGAGACGCCGCGCTCTTCGCCTGCCCTAGTCTAGCTCGAGTTCTTTCGTCTCTTTCCTGGGCCGTGGTGTTCGTCTCTTCCCGGGCTCCTTCCTCCTCTTTCCCCCTTTTCCCTTGAGGTGCGGCGCCTCGAGGAAGGAGGTGCCGTGCCTCGAGGTAGGAGGTGCCGTGCCTCGAGGAAGGAGGTGCCGTGCCTCGAGGAAGGAGGTGCCGTGCCTCGAGGAAGGAGGTGCCGTGCCTCGGGGAGAGTGATGCTGCGCCTCCGGGATGGCAGTGCCACGCCTCGAGGTCGGAGGTAAGAAGATTCGGGAAGGGAGGTGCGGGACCTCCGGGTGGAGGTGCTGAGGCACGAGGGGGCAGGTGCGGCGCGTCGAGGGGAGGTGCGGCGTCTCGGTGGGAGGTGCGGCGCCTCGTTAGGAGTTGCGGCGCCTCTGGGAGGGGTGACGCTTCGGGGAGGGACGCCATCTCAGTGTGGAGGAGGGCACGCTTTTGGGGGAGGGCGTGACACCTCGAGGGAAGGACAAGATGCTCTTGCCGGCGGCGGCATCTAGGGGTGCGGCACCTCGGGGTGTGTACGGCGAATCGCGAAGGGGGTTGGTACGGCGTCTCGTGGAAGAGAAAGCTGGTGCGGCGCCTTGGGGAAGGCGGTGTGGCGCCTCGGGGACGGAGGTATGGCGCCACGGGGAGCGAGGTGCGGCGCTTCGGGCTGGGAAGTGCGGGGCCTTGGACAATGCTTCAGAGGAACGGGTCTTGGCGGGTGGCGGCACCTAGGAGGGGCAGCGGCGCTGCACTTCGGGGCGGAACGGCGCATCGGGGCGATGCGGCTCACAGGGACTATTTAGAGGATTACTAGATATTTATGTATTTCAAAGAGCCACGTATCTCAAGTTCTTGCTCCATTCTGTTCTTCGTGAGAATTATCCGGCTCTTCCGGTAACATGCTAGGATCAGCTCTCAGGCTCTAAACAATAAAAGTTTGCGACACCCTAATATTGAAGCGATCATATACAAACCGTCAAATTTGTTATATAGCTGCTTTAATAGTTTTTAATAGTCGAGCCGGTGTAATCTGTGCTGTTCTTGCTTCTGGGAAAATATTGTGCTATAACAGCCCTTGTTATAATAATATATGTATGTTGTTTTAGAAAAAGAGCCTTTAAGGGCCGAACACAGATTTTCCCGATACAATAGACTCTACTCTATCAGACACATCTTGTACTCCGGCTCGGCTCTTCAGACATAATGGTAACGACGGCACGGGTCTAGAGTTGAGATGAGCCTAGAGCCAAAATTCTCAGTTGCACTGAAGCATCATCATTATTTCCCCCACTAATTTAAACCTGAATCTGAAATGTATCTCGTGACCATGTAACACGAATAAGACAAGGTAACAATGCTACGATGTAACATGTAAAACGCATATGTTTATTCATGTAAAATTCGGAACAAGGTTTGAAACAATTTAAGTTCATGTTCAGTACGTATTTCGAAATGCGTTTGAATGCAAATGCTGCTGCCACACAAGACTTTTTCAAAACTCTATCCTTATAATAGCCACAAAAACATATGACGATTGCCAAAGTATTGGTGAAAACAGTCAAAGCTAGTCGCCAAAGTTTAACTAAGCGACTTGATTTAAATAAATACATATTTTAATACTAACGATGGTGCTTTATTAAGAGACTACATATATGGTACCGGCATGGGCGGCGATCCCTAAACAATTGTGGGGAGATGAGCATAATTTTTCTTTAGTTCTTGATCCCCGGATCTTGATTTCATTTGCAACACCCTCATCCCCGGAATCGCCACCCATGGATACCGGAACGTTCACTGTATCAAAAAGACCGTTAGCTGACATGCAATACTTTGAAATGGGGGAATCATAATGCAAATACTTCACATGTACTTTGTATTTACCCAAATGCAAAATAAATTTTTTTCTTTTAAATAATACAAAATTTTTAATTAAAATACGTTTTAAAATAAAAACCTTAAGCAAAAGAAAATTTTTTACGCTATTTTAACCACTGTATACACAATGTCTTCAAAATGATATAGTTTTTAAGATTTCGTTATTTGACATAACTATCTGTTAATGAGGCATATATAATGGCCCTTCGTAGGCTAAACAAATGTTAAAGATTGCCATGTTTATAATATTTTAAACCCCTAAACTAATAGATAATGCATGACTACCGTTATTTCATGTATATATTGATATGCTACTACATAAAACAAAACCGTAAATGCCTATAACATTTTGGCAGTCGTCATATGTTTTTGTGGCTATTATAAGGATAGAGTTTTGAAAAAGTCTTGTGTGGCAGCAGCATTTGCATTCAAACGCATTTCGAAATACGTAGTGAACATGAACTTAAATTGTTTCAAACCTTGTTCCGAATTTTACATGAATAAACATATGCGTTTTACATGTTACATCGTAGCATTGTTACCTTGTTAAATAAATAAATTAATTTATATAATTTATTTATATATATTTATTTTTTTTTTTTCTTTATGCCATATTTTTATTTCTAGTTTTTTTTTTTTTTTCTCCTTTTGTACCTCTTCTTTTTTTGTTGGTGTGGGGGGAGGGGTTGGGTGTGTTATGTTTTGTCTCTATTTTCTCTTTTTTTCTTCTCTATTTTTAAAATTATTTTATAATGCTGAAAAGGACCAATGCTGTTCCTTTCAGGCCAAACCCCATATATAAAAAATACAAAAAATAGAAGATTTTAAAAGTTTTAAATTTGTTTACTGGAAATTTGGTTTCGGTACTGAATTTTGGTAAATGGTTCCTTAGAGGGATTCTGGGCCGCCACTGCAACTTGTCTTCATCACACTGAATTGTTGCCTAAAAATTTAGACACGTATCCCTTCTCGGTAGCCTTGTATTCAATGATCGTGAACACAAATAAAACAAATATAAATCGTTTATGAATATTTTCACTGACGCAATATACCGTCACCGAAAAGCATTTAAAACATTGATGCTCCATTGCATGCAAGATTATATTTGATCTTTCATGGAATGCGTTCTTGAAGGCTATCTAAAGTTTTCGTGGTTGTGTGAAGAGCCGTCTCTCCAGCGGTGGAGAATAGTGGGATATCCGATGTAATGGAGTAATCTCGGGCGGAGCCTGTTTGTTTACCAAACAGGACCAGGAATTTGCGGCATGCACCCAGTTCTACCCGGTATGACAGTTCTGGATAATAGTATTAAAATCAACCCCTCTCTTCTGAGAGCTTTAATGGCATACAAGATGTGAACATGTCAAACGGGCCAGGAACAACCACTTCCAGGAGAACCTTCTGATGGTGACTATCAAAAACAAAAATATAGAACCATGACATCCATTTTAGTTATGCAAAGACTTCATTTAATATCTCAAACTTCATGTTGATTAATATAAACTTTTGACAGATACTACTATTAGAGGAAGATTTGAACTTTTATTATTGGTAGAGAAACAGGGAAAAGACTATAGAAATACCAAATTCTAACTGAAAATAGACAAAAATTCGAAAAATATTTAAAAGAAAATATGAAATTCCCACCACCAAAAAGCATTAAATATAAAATAACGCGCAAAAAATATTTGACATGTATAAATACGGTTCAAACTATTACAAAATTTCATTAAACAAATGCATAAATTTGGAATACTAGATGTTTCGCTGGGAACATTGAAATCATTTCAAGTCATTTTTCAATCGTGATAATTCCGGTTAAATTACCGAAATTTTTGGGAACAAATTTTCAGTAATGTGGGGCTGGTTGGTGAACACCAAAAAATTAACTATAGGATCGATTTTCAAAAGGCGTATTTAGAGGCTCAAACTTTTACTCAAATGAGCTCAAAATTTGAAAGCATCTTTTTTTGCATTTTGTTTTGCAATTTTGAACTAGCGAATACTGTTCAAACTGTTCAAGGATATTCCTGTAGCCAATCATGGACAAGATATATTACATGAAAAAGTTTGAGCTCAAATTTTGATCTCCACTTTTGAAATATAGCAATTTTTCTTTACAAATCACCGTCAAAATTTGATAAAAATTTGAGATCAAAATTTGAGTAAAAAGTTGAGCGTGTGAACAAGCATTTACATAATTTGTCAAAAGCTGTCCGGAATGATCTGCGACGAGAAACGAAAATGGGACTGGGAAAACAAAACAGCTCAACTACAAACTATAAATGAATGAAAACTTAAAATATTTCATGCGTTTCATACAATAATTGAAAGAATTTTGAGAGAATTTAGGAAATTTGATAAATTGAAGCACTTTGTATATATTTTTGGTTAATAATTCAACGACGAAGCAATGCATAAAAAATAATAACCATAAAAGAATAGAAAACAAAATAAAGGAAATAAGAAAGAATGCAGTAAACAAACAAATTTAGATAAAATTAGACAAAAAGTTATAAAATTATTGAGGGAAACTCAGATTCCACCTTTTCATATTGCTATTCAACGAAATTTCATATAATTTACTCAATTTTTAGAAAAACCGGGATTCCGCACATTTTTCAAAATCAAGCCTTGGGGCTATTTTTTGGCACAGGTCGCAATTGGGGATTTATATTTTTATAGCAAAGGGACTTTTTTTGTTTGGTTAAAACTTCTATGGAGCCATCTTTGCACCAAAGTAAAGGAAAAAGCTTTCAGAAATATTTTTTCACCTATAAATAAACATTATATATTTTTGATATATATTTATATAGTATTATATTTATTTATATAATTGTTAATATATATAATAGTGACATTAGGAAATTAAAAGAAATACATGATATCTTTAAAAATTTACGATTAGCTTCCCTCTCCCTTCAAAAAATACTTTCCATTTATAAGTTGCTATTGCAACACTTAAAACAGAATATTCATTCGTAGATATTTCTAAGAGACGTTGATCTTAGGACGCGCTCTAGGTTTAACCAGCTATGTAAAACTGTTAATCTCATGCATTTTCACGCTCGGTTACAAAACTTGATACAGAATCGCACTAGGATTGACTGCAATTTTTGCTAACCCAAGAACTTCTAAGTTTGTTTGCAAAGTCTGCGAAATGCATTGTTGCAGGCCAAACGATTAAAACTAACAGTCATTTCGTGAAAATTAAGCAATGAGTACGACCCATGCCCTGTCAGAAAGGTCATAAGAGACCCCAGTCCAATATGACACTTAAATCGGGTCTTTTCCCTGAGAACTCTCCAGGCTGAAATAGATCAATTTTCAAGATACAGCGAATAATTTTGGTACCAATCGACTCAATTCGATCAGCTGGCTTAGAAAATATCGATTTAGAACACGTTTTCCTTGGAATACAAAAATAATAATTTTTATTTATAAATCTACAATTTATCAATTGAACCGCATTTGTGAGCTGATTCGACGGTAAAATCAGTTGAATCATTTCACAAACTAACGACTTAGCCCTAAAATTTCACATAAATGCTAACAACTATTTAAATCATGAACTACTGATTCAGCTGATTTTATACGCGATTAAGTGATTTCAAGTGGTTATATATTTTATTTCAATGTGGTTCGAATGATATATGAAATTTTACATTTACAAGGAAAAATGTTCCGAAATTTTTTGGTATACCCATTAGGAACACAAAAAATGGTAAAATTGTCATAAATGTGGCCGAAATAAATAGATATTTACTGAACCAGGTCGTCGAGCTGAGCCGATTGGTACAAAATTATAGCTGTATCTTCAAAATTTACCCTTTTCGGCTTAGAGGAGGGGGAGGGGTGGTTAGAAGACCCCATAAATGGCTGTATCTAAGAAATACTATAATTTGAAACACTGGGAAAACCAGCTCACCTGGATTAAGACATTCCTTGTATACATAGGCATCTGTTATCGCAACGATTCCAGAATTCTGAAAATATAAATTTTATAGTAATTCAGACTAAGCCTAAAAGCCTAAGCCCCAAAGGTATAAGCCTAAAATGATAAACCCTAAAAGTATAAGCTTAAAAGCCTAAGCTCTAAAACTATAAGCCTAAAAGCTTAAGACCTAAAACTATAAACCTAAAAGCCTAAGCCTAAATTTGGTAAAAAATTTATTGTTTTAGTTTAGCTCAAAATATCGTTCGCACTAGTACAAAGCGGTACATTTGGGTTAGGGACAACATCAGCTACGCTAATAATCTTCGACTTAAATATTTCTAAACTTTAAATTTAGGCCGTATAAATAGTAAATTTGAAGAATTAGCTATATATAACACCTTGACTTATACAGGCTCCAGCTCCACTAAATTTTTGGCTAAGATAGATAAATTTAGATTTGTAATAGGACCTTTTCTTAAATTTAAGGCTCTCATTTAGCTATTTCCGCTTAATTTTGTGACCTGTATATCGTGCCTATATTTGCATAGACACACTAAATTTATTCTGAAAGCATGATCTGCTGACTCCAAGCTTTACTTGAAGGATTGAATCCGCATCTTTTCCACCAATCGACCAGGGTCCATACCACATCGAACGTTTCCGTCGGTTCACTGCAATATAATCAATCGGATACGGGCCATAGCGGCCACCCCATCCTGTCGAATCGTAGGAACGAATTTCGTCTTCAACCTAAAACACAAAAATATTAGTAAACCTTTCAGAAATGTTCAATAAAGTTTTCTCAGATTTGTATTATTTAAAAAAAATGAAAATTTTTCGCAATTTCTGTAAATCATTCCTTACTCCCCGGTATGCAATAATTATAGGAATGTCGGGAAGCTATGATACCAAAATCTAATTTTCATTATAAGTTGTTATTTCAAGCAATTATATTAGGAAGTATTTTGCATCTGAAACATATTTTTATTTCCAAATCATGCGGAGCAGCTAAAAACGCCATGTGATAGATTTGTAATAAATCTTTGCAAGAGCGTATAACACTGGGTAAAACTAATATGTTTTGCCTTATACGATCATATGATAATTTTTCTATCTAGTCCCAAAACATTGCAGGCGGAAATCATTGGGGTTCTCTCGTGGGCGTTTGTTACCCCAAAGTTCTTTGGCAGTATCAACTGCCGCGAAGATTCGTTTGGGATATCGACTACCTCCACGGTTCTATGAGGGTTTCAATACTCGCCAGTGAACCGTGATAGTGTATAGCCTCGAACCAATCATGAGATGTAGTAAATTTCCTTCAAGAACACCTTTCGGGGTAGCCTCTTCAGCATTTGAGGTGGTCGGTCGATAAACAAACCGCATCATCGGATAAAACACAGCATCAAGAGTCATACTCTTTTACAAAATTTTCGTAAAGCACTCCTCGTGATAAGGAGCGGTCGCGATATCTGAAATCAGTCGTTCGTTTTCATGTTATTATTGAAACCGTGAACACGTCCTGACAAAATTTTCATAATGCACTCCTGGTGATACTCATTAAGGAGCGGTAGGGTTAGCTGAACTCAGATACCCCCTTTCATGCTGTCATTGGTACCGCAAACACGTCCTGACCTCGTGTGGCTTATTATAAATCGTAACCATAAAACAAGCTCTACAAGTTCTTCTGCTTACATGTGACATCAATAAACTTAAAACTTATGCGTCGTTCAAAGAGAAATGTGTGCACTTTCTCGACAACGTCAGCATGCACACTCGTGTATATGGAAACATTACATTCGAGTATGTAACAAGCTTCGCGTGTTGTTGCACAAAGCGGGCTCTGCGTAACAACTTGGGTGCGTTTTTACGTATAAGCGCTATAAACCTAATCCGATACTACCAACAAACCACTGCACATGAAATCACTTTATAGTACCTATTTTCAGTGACATAAAACTGCAAAATAAAACCGACAAACCCTAAAAAAATCATAGCCAACTCACCAATTCTGGTGTAATACCGTTTCCGGATTTCAACAGCCGAACACTTTGATCCACTGCGCCAACTGCAATGAATGATTCGGGATCAGCCTTGACACGAATTTCAACTTCCGATTTGGAGCCATCAGAACTGAACGGCTCGACGGACGTCGGGTCAAACGAGATCGATACCTGAAATAAATAAATAAATAGAATACTTAAATGTTTTGTAAAGGTACACTAATATTTTGACGAAAAAATAAAAATACTGAATAAAAAAATATGATTAAATGTTTATACAGGTCGATTCTGTGTCACATTTAGATCGCCACAATTTTGATTTTAAAATCTCAGCATGTAAACGTCCCATAAAGGAGCAAATTCTTTGCTTCAAGTAGCTCACTGGACATTAGATATATTTGAAAATAAGCAACGTATTGATATGAAATGGTACTATAAAATTGCTAGAGAATTTAAAATTCATAAAAACATAAAACCAAGAACTTATTTTGAAAGACACGTCGTTTCAAAAACATTATATAGGACCGAAACTTTTGGCTATGGATGTGGATACGATTAGTAAATTATAAGACTGTATGGGCAGTGTATAGAAATCATACCGCAGAGCTGGGCATTCCTCGGACGGCATAGAACAGAATATTTGGGAATCCAGATATAAATATTGACCGATAATATGTTGTTAATTACTAAAATTTTCTACTCCGAACGTAAAAAATTTACCATATTTTTAAACAGTCCATTGACTGTGAAATCCATTGCATCGACAATAATTTCTTTGTTCGCCGGTCGAACTCCGTATACGATGACCCGGGCTGATGGAGCCATTTCGGCTGTTGTTACAAACGTAAATTGTCCCTCACGATTTTCGAGCGGAATGTCTTCACTTAGTACAACGCGACCGCGGGCTATCACCTAAAATGAGCAAAAATTTAAAATCTGTTATTACTACGATCAGTTAAAAGCTTTGAATCTAATCCTAGACATCCTGAAACTAATGTTTCTTACCTTATGAAGAACCTTATGAATTGTCAAACAATAATTCAGTCGTGGTTTTTGCACAATGCGGCTAGAATACTTTTCTGTTGCTTTATCTTTCATCTGGTTTTGTAAAAGCCTTTGATATATATTTTTTTAAACAATTAACTGTTTTGTTTCAACCATCCATAGTTTATAATGACAAAATCTTAGATATCTGTTTATAACAACGTCAAATTGTTTGACAAAATAGCCCAATAACGATGTTGTGCTAAAATAAAGACTGTGGGTCTTCTATTTTTAGCGTGATAAGCTATCCAGTTCTTCCAGCGGCCACTTCTGCCCAATGAACGATTTATGCGGTTAGGGACGCACGCTGACACTCCGAGATCTCGGGGTGGGCAAGGGGCGATGTCGCGCCATGTGAAGTAGAGACCTTCTGGTTGAGGTCCTTCAGGGGGAGTTGAAAAAAACTGATGACCTCACTCTCCTCCTCCGTGATTGGGAGTTGCGTAGCACCATGGGGTTGGGGGTTATCTCACGGGAAAAAGTAAACCTGGGCATCGTAGTAGGGGCGTTAGAAGCCTCAGGGGGTATTGCACTCCCCTGAGCCCCTGCTCCAGCAGTACGCCTTAAGGAAACGTTATTACGTGCATGACTAGAAACGGTGTCACGAAATAATCTTGTTCTCAACAACTTGTCTTTAATGCATGAAATGCGAAGAGAACACGAACCACTTTGTATTAAAATCCACAGTTCTTTGGAAAAGAATAATCGTTTCACCAAGTTGTGCCTTTTACTACTTTTGGCTATGTCCATGGTAAAGAAGATCCGATGCCGGCGATTCAAACGGATTTCTAATCGGGTTTAGAATAATATATTGTGGAAGTTACATTACTATTCAATATAACTGCATAGATAGAATTCTTTCATTACTATATAGTTTTGTTTAGTTTTAATTTTTTTTTGCTTTATTTTGTCTTTTAGAATAATATTAATAATTTTGGGACTTCGCTAGTTGGTAAACTAAGAAACAAGGCGAACATGTTAAATATAAAACAAAATATGCATCTTTATCAATAGATTAGAACCGATAAAGCGAGCTGCTTGTCAAATCTTTGGTAATTTCAATCAGTTAACGTGAGAAAACCGCTAATCTGTCAAAAAAACTAAAGTTTTTTTATGATTTTCAAATCAGGCGAGCAGTAAAAATCTGATAAAAAGTGGATCGAGAAAGTTTACCCAACAGTAGTCACTAGAGCCCTACTAATCCACACAGCACATCCAAAAAACAAACCTGCATGGTGACCGAGAAGAATCCCAGGCTACCAGATGCTCGTATTCGAAACACCATCGAATCTCCAGCATCAACGCCAGCGTCCTGAGTCGTTCCACCGTCTTGATCAATTGGGATTAGCTGAAGAAACGAAGTAGACGGCGATTTGGCTGCATTGATACCGACAACCTCGTACATATCCGATGTTTCCTCACGATAACGAGCCTGAAAATACATTTTCCAAATGTTAACAAAGCGAGGAATCTTAAAATGACAAAGGTTTACTTTTAGGTCAGCGATGGAAATCTTTCCCAGGTTCGCGGATAAAAAGACAGGGCGCGGTCGGTCCCTTCCTTCCCCTGAGAGTTTTTAGGAGAGACGAAATCCGCTTCGTCTTCCTTATTTTTTAGTGAGCGCGAAGTCACCATTTGTTTTCATTACAGCTACGTAAAAAGCATTAATATAGCCATAGGTGTCGATAAGCGCTTAAAATACAGTAAAGGGATACTAAATGAGTTTACATATTTTTCAGACTGTTGACATAATAGAGTACATGTTGTAAAGCTTGATCCGTAACTAAAAATCGTTTCAGTGTCTATACTTCAATCCTTACAGTTTAAGGAATTCTAGTCATAAAAATGGTTTTACTATTTAAGAAATATAATTAAAAATGTAAATTGGTAGTCTGCTTAAATTATAGCTAAACTTTTCAGACTTTAAAACAAATTAGACTTTTGACGTCCGGTCCCAAATTTCTAGAATAGATTTCATCTTAAATTAGAGCATAAACTGATAATAGTTGTATTTTGAGCACTGTTTTTGAGAAGGATGGGTTTGAAATGAGTACCATAGAACAAAAAATTTAAAGCTTCATTGTAAGCCACTGCTAAGCTTAGGCATCAGCCTTAGGCTTAAGCTTGAGCTTAGACATGGCCTTAGGCTTAGGCTTACGCTTGAGCTTAGACTTTAACCTTAGGCTTAAGCTTTAACTAACACTTGGGCTTAGGCTTCAGCTTAGACTTGTCCTTAAGCTTAGGCTTGAACTTAGGCTTTAGCTTTAGACTTAAGCTTGAGCTTAGACTTGGCTTTAGGCTTAGGTTTGACCTTAAGCTTTAGCTTTAGGCTTAAGCTTGAGCTTAGACTTAGCTTTAGGCTTAGGTTTGACCTTAGGCTATAGCTTTAGGCTTAAACTTGAGCTTAGACTTAGCTTTAGGCTTAGGTTTGACCTTAGGCTTTAGCTTTAGGCTTAAACTTGAGCTTAGACTTAGCTTTAGGCTTAGGTTTGACCTTAGGCTTTAGCTTTAGGCTTAAACTTGAGCTTAGACTTAGCTTTAGGCTTAGGTTTGACCTTAGGCTTTAGCTTTAGGCTTAAACTTGAGCTTAGACTTAGCTTTAGGCTTAGGTTTGACCTTAGGCTTTAGCTTTAGGCTTAAGCTTGAGCTTAGACTTAGCTTTAGGCTTAGGTTTGACCTTAGGCTTTAGCTTTAGGCTTAAGCTTGAGCTTAGACTTAGCTTTAGGCTTAGGTTTGACCTTAGGCTTTAGCTTTAGGCTTAAACTTGAGCTTAGAATTGGCTTTAGGCTTGGACGGCAAAACATTATACGATTATTCGATAGGGAAAGCACGACATAATACGTGAAAACTTGCAATTAAATTTCCAGTCAAAAAAATATTTGCCCCTCCGAATCAGTATTTTCAAATCGCTTAAAATATCTTAATTTATGTTCAAACATTACCTCAATATTAACCCGTTCTGTTTCTGCTGGGGCTGTAAATGTATACGGGACAGTCCCATCGTCATTCAG
Source organism: Trileptium ribeirensis (assembly GCA_030248225.1). Taxonomy (NCBI): domain Eukaryota; kingdom Metazoa; phylum Nematoda; class Enoplea; order Enoplida; family Thoracostomopsidae; genus Trileptium; species Trileptium ribeirensis. The sequence continues at coordinate 40,440 of JASANE010020426.1, read as the reverse complement.
CGTCAGCTTGACTTTCTCAATCTGAAAATATAATTTTAATTTAAAAATTTCGTCACTGATTTGTATAACAGGATTTGCGTTTACAATAACAAGAGTGCATAAAGGAAGAGTATGACACTTCTCGACACTCTTCGGTAGATACTAGTTTTGATGACACGGGTTTTTTCGGCCACCCACTTATTTTCGGCTGTCAATTTGCATTTTGTGGGGACCAGCACAGGGGGAGAGATAGCACCGACCATTTTGAGGAGGCTTGATTAAAAACTTTTATCAGCTCAACCGACAACCAGTAAAACAACACTGTATTCTACCTAGACCTAGAAAAGAAGGGGCTTCGACATACCCCATATTACGAAGATGTCAAAATGATTTGATCCCAAATTGGAATGAGAGCACAGGAATGAAAATGCTGGTGTCATCAAAAAAGGGTTGGCATTAGGACGTTGAGAAGTGTTGGATTCTTGCGTGATGCCAATCTGTGTAGTTGGGAGTAGGCGATTACACTGACTGGAAGGTCGAAGAACCTAGCCCCTCAAGTCAGGTCAATCCTGCACCGCCCCCTCTCCCCGAGCCACTAGCCCCACCTCCTACCCATCGCGCGCGGATTCAGCCAGACTTAGAAAAAGTAAGACGAAAATTGAAAAAAAATTGTAGTTAAATTGGCAAGATATAGGGAACATTAGGAAAAATTGGCATAAATTTGGTAGCAATTTTAGTGCAAATGGGAAAAATTTTGAGTTCTTGACAATTTCAAACTTTAAACCCCTTGGCCTATTCTTTTCCACTTTCGTTCACCGAGGATCTTCCTTTCGAGACCACCTACTGCGAAACCCATGAGCCGATGGACCTCAGACGCCTATGGTTATGTCATCTTGAAAATAGTGATTAAATATAAACTGCCGGGCACTCTGCAAAGTGTCCCAAACTTGTTTTCAATTTAAAGCTAAATCAAATTTATATGTTTCGAAAACTGATTAAACTATACATTATACAGCCAAATCCAAACAATTTTACATTTTAATATCAAACATGTTCATATTATTTCCAAAAAAAATTCAAAGTTTATTGCGTTAAATATTGATTCGGAAATAAACTTCAGGTGCGTTCACACGTCAAACTTTTTGCTCAAACTTTGACCAAATTTTGAGCTTATATTTTAATCAAAATTTGAAAGTATCTCTTGTATTTTTGAATGTTTAAATAGTAGTCGTAAAAGTTGGATTTTGAAGGTGCATCCGCAATAAAGGGCTGAACCCAATAAAAAGAAACTATCGTGGGCTTCTAGCCACCGTCACATAGCTTTAGCTTTGGACAGTATTGTATACGTAATTATGGTGCTTCTACCAAACACTTCAACCTAAAGCGGTAGCGGCGACTGAATTAATGTCTGGTGTGACCTAAAGTTTTCAACCCAACGGTTATATTTATTTTTTACCGTTGGTTCCTTGGGAATCTCTTTGTCGTACGGATATGTGTAGGTGATTTTCAAATAGACATCTCGGTTTGACGGCACTGGGATCGGATCGTCTTCTGGCGTAACAAGACGTACCTGAAAATAACGAGACCAAAAATGAAAAAAATATTTACGCAATGTTTTACGGAATCTATACAAAGCAAACTAGATAATTCAGAAAAAATGAGAAGAAAATTAAGAAAAAAGAAATCAAGACAGATCAATCGAAAAATCAATCTTTCTTCTAGAGAGTGACCATGGGTTTTGATAAAAGCTCGTAGAAATGGTTTGACATTCGGAGACTCAAATTGCGTTGCCTAAGTTAAATAGCGAAGGCATTTCGACTACCCCAGGCTAGGACCCGTCTCATTCTGAATACTTACCCGAACGGTATAGTCGAGACCAGGCTTAAAAGTTTCCGCTGACTTTTCGACCATAACTTTTTCAGCGGTCTTGTAGACTTGGATTTGGTTCGTTCCATTGCGTTCGATGCCTGAAATCAAAACAATAATATAGTAAGTGTGGCTTCAGAGAGAGCAATTTTGTATCTGCACTGTATAAAAAGTGCTATTAAAATCGATAATACAGCTTGGATTATAATATCTTTCTACTTAACCTAGAAACAAACTAAGAAAACAGGACGCGTTGCACAATTCAGGACTCTATGATTATATTGCACTCACAATAAGACTTGCAATTTAATTTGTAAGATTTGGAAGACAATAATTACAATATTTAAAGTTAGCAGAATGCAGAACGCTTAAATTTGTGACTCAAAAAAATTTTTTATGATTAAATTCGTTGCAAATAATGATTGCTCGGATATGGTGTGGCTAATCGACCGGGAATCATCGGTAAGGAGGACGAAATCACTTGGTTTACTTCTTGATGGGCCGACAAACAGATATGAAATTGTCGTATCGGGTAACAGCTGTCAATAGTGGCCGAAAAAGCTAGCCTAAACTTTTGGTTCTAGAGTCTAAATAATTTGTTATCAAACAGATAATTTTAAAGCAATTTTCAGCTTCAATAACCAATGTTCTTCAAACGAATACAACCGACGCAAACTTTAAGTTGTTTGTAAAAAAATGAATATAAATTCCCTAAAATCATAGTTGTTGTCTGCTTACCGGTCAGTGCTTCGCTCACTGTTGCAATAAATTTGATTGTATTATAGCCGTAATCGGTTATTAGGTTGCTTTTCTTCAGATCTTTTGCGCGAAAGACAACTTTTGCGATGCCATTACTGTCAGTCTAAAAACAGTATTTATTTTCATCATCATTCTATCTACTACTTTTACATATTGATAAGAAAACAATGTCATATGAAAGCATTCACGAAATGTACCAGTTCAAAAATTTACAATTCATATCTACAAATTTCATAAAATATTGCCACAAAAGAGCACAGCAACATCTTTAGGAATACAAATACAAAATCTTTTACTGAAATGTGAGAAAATAAAAAAATTTACTCAAAATGAATAACCATACAAAATATTTTAATTTAAAATAAATCGTATTTCAAACAGAATTATAGGTGAATGATTATAATTAACAAACAGAGCTATGTATTTATGTGTATATACATTGTAGGAAATACACTGAAATTTGAACAAAATCACTCGAGTGGTTTCTGAAATTTAAGGGTATTTGTAGGACTAAAAAGATACACAAGAGACCATTGTTTTGGATCGGACAAGGCGGGAAGCGAACCCAGGCCTTTAGCTTCCAAGACCAGAGCACCAGAACCTTACCACGGACCCCTAACAGCTAGCGTTGAAGCCGGATTTTAGGCGCTGTAGCATGAATTCTAATCCAGAGAATAAATAGCTCAAAATTTAAATTTATAAACGAAAATAATTTAATTAATAAGAGAAAAATAGTTAAATGAAGGAGTTATAAAAATATATAAAATAAATATAATTAATATAAATGTATATCTTAATATTCTTAAATAAATCTTAGTGTCATCGCTAAATTTGTATAATTTCCAGCTTTTCAAATTAATAGACGAAATTTTTATTTACCTTAACTAACTATTAAAACTCGATTATATTTTATAAGAAACATAGCAATAAATTTAGATTGAAATAGTATATTGAGCTGTAACATAATGTAGAAATACTAATCAATTTTAATACGAAACATTTCAAGTAACAAAATCCTAACTAATTTGATCACATATTTGAAAAATCAAACAAGGAATAGAACTGAAAACAATCAAGGATACCGTAATTCGATGCTCGATCGGTGGATATCGCGTTTCGCCTTCGTTATAATACAAATCCCATGGATATTTGGCAACAACAACGCCTGTACCCCGAACACCTTTGCCATATGTATATCTGAAACAAGTATCAGTCCTATACTTAGAACATAATACCAATAAATATAATAAATTGTATTGTAAATCAATTATAAATAATATATTTACACATTGATAAGTATAAAAATCCCAGCCATTTCTGGTGATCCCACCGTTGATTCAGGAGAAATTACCGTTGGCGATTGGAGCTTCAAAATTGCCACAAGTCAAATAAGTACTCAAAAAATAAATTTTAATCCAGTCCTCAAGTATGGAAGTCTCTTCGTATGACCTGAAGTTTATTATTACGGTCACTTGACAAATATCCGTGGCCAGTATTGAAAAAAATCACTTTGCCAGGATCCGATCCAGGAGCAGATAGGATCGCGGTAATAGGAATGCATGCTCATAGTGGAGACGTGGTTGTCCTCCCGAAGGCGCGGAACCCCCACATCGCCGATCCCCCACCTGGGATCTCTCGTGAAGCTAATCACCTTACACTTTGGTTGAAAAAACTGTGCTTTATGTCGGTACAGCTCGCTATGGAGAGGATGGATTTGGCTCAAATTTTGACAATGCCTATAAGCTGCACAATCATTGCATTCACGCTATTTCAATGTCATTTTATCATATGAATAATATATCAATAACTTTTAATTATGACTTAAAATTCTCGTCAATTAAATTATAGCTTAAGATTTCCGAATTTATGATCTTTGATTTGTGGTCATGTGTAGTTTATGTTTTACGGATGTACAACTGTGCCCGTCGGCTCTATCTGGATCTCTATTCAGAATTCTTCTACGTAACATTCGGACTAAAATATTTCTCGGAGTAAATTTATGCGCGCTCACAGCTTATTCAAAAATTGGGTTAAATGAGGAAGATTTTTGGTTGATTAAACAAAATGGCATTCCACTTCACCGCCGCTCTAACACCTTCACTCGCCGGGACATCTTACCTTCCAAAATCCTTGGGCGCGTATGGACTAAATGTTGCTATTTTCATTTATGTGGTGTTTACGTTATAAATTGCCCATCGTGCTGGATATTTGGGCACCTACAGCCTATGCAACACCTTTAGCGATATGGTATACACAACACCACCATTATATTTTAAGCAAATATATACTGTGTTTCGGACACCATCAACATTTGTGTGTGAAATTCTAGCTAGCGGTGAAGAAAGACCTTTAGAATTATACTTTGTTGTTTTTCCGTTGTAAGGAGCCCATACAGTGCAAGTTTTGTTTATCCGCTTTCATCTATCGCTACAAGCGATATGTATGTTCACTTATGAACTAAATGTAGCGGTTGCTATCTTTGTCAATGTAATGAATAAACAGGATTTGGTTTGAGGTTTTATCAATATAGATACGATAAATCTGTATGAACGAGGATCTTCATAACCTTTGAATTATTGTTTCTTGCTTTCTTCAACAGGTTAAACTGGTAAAATCATTGGGTTCCTATGGAGTAAATAACTTACCTTGCGTTCACAGTAACAGGAATGTCATCATCCAGAGTTGAAAATTTCGGCAATTCAATGTTCACCTCAAACTTTGGCAACACTAAAATATACCGGTAGGAATGATATAGAAGTAACGGGGGTATGCAAACTTACATTGTAAGAGGCCGTCAGTATATATTTGCATAATTTCGACTAAACCATATTTTCACTTTGTACTACCGACTGTAGGATACGATCAGGAATATAAAGAATCTAGATCCAAACTGGAGGAGGCGCCTGGGACTCCGCAAATTACCAATCCTTGGTGGCATGTCAAATCGATCACCGGCTGAGCTAAACACAGTGCGTCCATGACAGAAACTGGCAATCGGGACAGCGCCCATCTGATCAGAAACACTGGATCCACCGCAATGTAGAAATCCACGCTTATGCTAGGGTTTTTAACTGCGAACTCATATCACAACGCCCGTTTTGCAACAAAGAGTAAATTTGGAAGACGCGCTGCGATCGTACCTACCTACACTTACAGTGGAGTCTACTTATTATAGCTAATGTGCTTTTGTAGTGAAAATGCTATTCAGTGGAAACACAGTTTTCCCCTCGGCTACAATCGTCTTAAATAATTGCGTCATCTGATAGTGAAAATTGATAATGTTCCAAGCGATTTTAGACGCAGTTTGTTGTATATATTAACTAGTGAAGCTCGCTTGCGAGCCAGAATACGAGTGGTGAGAACAATCCCCCGAAGTCTGTTGTAAAAAGCACACACAAACAAAGCCTACACACAGTACGCAGGTGCGGTATTATATAAACCGTGAGTGATGAGTCATAGTTACGCCCGCCTCTTTTGCTAGCCAACGTATGCAGTAAACAAAACGTCATACAACTAGTACAATCAATGAACTAACAATTTAGTAATTCAATAAAACCCTTAATTGACCGTTAACAGAGCGTTAAAGATTTCAAACCGACACTTGAGAAAAATCTCATTTTTCACACCAAGTATGAAGCAGAAGTGCGAAAAATATTTGCCACACAATATTTTTGACACTCTCAATGAGCTTGTTGGCCCAGAAAACCCCATATAAGACACTAAAAGCAACCAAAAACACACATTTAGGTGCATTTCCCACGACTTTTAACCAAATATGAAATTTGGCGCCAACTATAAGCTTATAGACTTCAGATTGGGAAGTAGTTGAAAACCTTGTTATATATCATTGGAAAGCCCTGGTAAAGCTACATGGAATAGGTCTATTATTTTGCGGATAACTCGTTTACTTATTGAGAAAAGTCGCAAAAACTGGAGGGGGTGCCAGAAAAATGGGCCAAAATGACGTCATTTTGCCCCATAACTTTTCCCATGGGAAAAATTCAAAAATCGGGCTCCATCACTACACCTAAATCGACCATTGCGGTTCAAATGAGCTATCTTGCATCAAAATCCGCCCAACCGTTATCGAGATCCAGGTGCGACACACACAGACGCACAGACAGAACCTCCTCAACCCCCTCCAGAGCCAAAATTGAAATTTCTCGTTCCACTCTCTCGCTTCGCTCGCGAGTGGAATGAGCTCGCGTGTCCGTTACTGTTAATTATCGCTAAATTGGTAGCTAAATGAGCGTACGACACCGAGAACAAAAAATGTACTAGCTAGGGGTGTGTGGCACACACTCAGCAAATGATTTACGGTATGGGTGTGACCCTGACTGTCAAAACGGTAGGGTCGCGACGACACCGAGACAAAAGTTCTAAACAGTTGGGACATTATAACTTGAACGCAGCATAAAACTGCTTACCGTATTTATCAACGTCGAAAGTTTTGGTAAATCTCTCCATTTCAACCAGCTCAGGCTCGATGCTGATACCCGCTGTATCTTCCGTCTTGTACGACGTTACATCGATCTGCCACTGCCCAAGCGGGGGTTCGTCGGATAGCTGAAGCTCGCGACTTGATATGCCTTTGGTTAATGGTTGGTTTTCGAATTGAGCGATAACATTTTGGTTCGGATCCTTTGAAAAAATTTACAGTTAAACTTAAAAATATTTAGTTAATAGTTCAGTTAGTTCGGATCCTTTGAAAAAATAGTTTGGATCCTTTGAAAAAATAGTTCGGGTCCTTTGGAAATAAATTGCAATTAAGCTTAAAAAATAGTTTTTATAGCTTGATATTTTTGATGTTTTTGAGCAAATAAAATCATATTATGCTCACTCATAAAATAGCTATTACAATTTCGGTTAAAATAATTACGGAACAATTTTCTGTTCCAGGAACGCTTGTAACCGAAGACAAAATATCCTAACTTCTCATATTGGTCTATTAACTTAGCTCAAATATTTAAAATATTAGCACCGATTGTAAGCTCAGGTATATAGCTGTCTAAGGAACGAAATGTTTTGTCTCAAAAGTGACAAAGAGCTAAATCGGGTCACTATTTGCTCAAAATTCAATATATCCTCTTTTAAATTTTGATAATTCGAAATAGCCCAAAAAACTGAAATTTCATTTAAAACAATTAAGAAGTTCCTAGAATCACATTGGGTTGGGTTGCAGAAAATTTCAGGGGATTGGATACTTCTGCTGTCAGCGTGTAAGGCACGTAGATCCCACATGTTCAAATCCGATCTCTATCAATATTCATTGATATCAGTCAATTATCAGACAAAACACAAAGCACTAACAGTAATGTTTGGACAAGCGCAATTTTCGACCGCAATGCACAACCTATCACATGGGTAGCGAGTCTGTAATATAAAAAACTTACCAGAATTTTTATTGAAACAACTCCTTTGAAAGGCTTTAGGTCCGGCGTTACAACCACGACCCGAAATCGAACTGAAAAACAAAAATTAAGTTACACAAAGCATTTTTATATTAACTCGAACAAAATAAAACCAAAAATAACGTTTTACAAATTTTAAAAGCCTGATCGAGTGTTACTGATGGGTAGCCTGATCGAGTGGGACTGATGGTAGCCTGATCGAGTAAGACTGATGGGTCAAAAATCTGAGCCCGAAGACTCACTCACCAGGGAACAGAACAGGTTCTATACAAAGGTTTCATAAAACTATCCCTGTAAAACATTGCACTTGTTAACTCATTTGTCGTTTGGAGATAGTGTGAAGGTTCGGGGGCGGTAGCTCACCGACTTAGGCTTCTGATATGTCTCAAATAAGGACTTAAGCTTAGGCTACAACTTAGAATACAACTACGCTATACACATACGGTTTGACGTTTCTATATACGTATGCGTCAATTTACAAAATTATGCGTGTCTCCTGTCAAAATGTCAAATATCAATTGTAATATAGTCTATATAATGAAAGCCGTGCATACAAATGTCTGAATGTACAGTTAGCTATACAACAAATTAGTTGTAGCATAGGCAGCAGTGCGTTCAGAGATTTGTACGCACGGTAACTCGTTTAAACTCGTGCTATCTCACTCGTTTGAACTAGTCACAAGCCGTGCGTACAAATCTTTGAACGCACTGCAGCCTATGCTACAACTATTACGAGTCGATTATGATCGACTATACTCAAGATTTTGACACTGTACAGGTTTGCTTTATAATCTATTTAGGGGAGGTTTGCCGGACCCTCGCCAGAGGGACCTGGCATTAGCCTCCATGGAGTCAGGCGGTCGAAGGACAGGGGAGTAACCCATAGCCCTTTGAGCACGTATTATGTAAATACCCTTATACAGACGGAAATATATACATAAAATGCTAATATCTGTATTCTAATATGGTCTATCAAACTGTTTTGTTGTGTAACAATTACCTATATCGGCGGGCTTATAAACAGCTTTGTCGGTCTGAACAAAGGTGGACAAAGAATGATCGCTGAATTGAACTGGCTTCGATGCTTCAAAATGAACCGTTCCCGAGGCTGAGGTCCCTTTGACGTAGAGAGAAAGTCCATCGTTCCCATCATCATTGTCGTCGAAGCTCAAATCAGCAGGAATATTATCAAAACGAGCAATGACAGGCTTTCCTGAAATTATAAAGAAATGTTCTAATGATCGCTGAATTGAACTGGCTTCGATGCTTCAAAATGAACCGTTCCCGAGGCTGAGGTCCCTTTGACGTAGAGAGAAAGTCCCTCGTTCCCATCATCATTGTCGTCGAAGCCCAAATCAGCAGGAATATTATCAAAACGAGCAATAACAGGCTTTCCTGAAATTATAAAAAAATGTTCTTTATTTATGAAATAATATCATTTAAAACTATATTCATACGATGGTTCGTGATTCACAAGTTTAAAATAATTTCCCGGCCGTATGAATTGTTCGTTTGAGGAACACTGCTTCAACAATTTTAAAATTCAATGATTGATTTGTCTTCAAAAAAAAGTTGCGTCAACAATTTTATGTATTTTAAATTGATAAGTTGGTAGTCAGTTGGACAGTGAGCAATCTTGCTGTACTTTTCCTGGCAATTTCTATATGATTTGTACGATGGAAAACGATTTAATAATTTTTGGATCATGTCAATTCTTTCCTTCTCATCATAATACATCGGAACCTTAAATGAGGACCGCAAAAATTATTAAAGATTAATACTTCAGCCTGTCGGGCTAAAAACATAGGACCAGTCTTAGGCTCAGGCTTAGGCTTAGAGAGACAAAATGTGCGATAATTTGAGCTATGATGTTAACTGGATAAAACTGCAAGCTAAACTACTTTTACCTAAAACTAACATTACGTTTTGTGGAACCGATTTCTGTTTTTGCCGGATTGATTGATTGATTGATTGATTGATTGATTGATTGATTGATTGATTGATTGATTGATTGATTGATTGATTGATTGATTGATTGATTGATTGATATGTAAAATTTAATGATGTCCCAGCTGCATAAAAATATTTCCAGAATCATAAAAAAAAATTATGTTTTTCGTTTTCTTTTCCCACACATGCCCAAAAAATGGACAATTTCTAAGATATACAGGAACAACAATATTCAGGTTGTTCAATTTTGAAAACAAATTCTCGAGTTTTCAATTTTTTTTCGAGTTACCACTGACCCGTCTTCCTTTTTATTAAAAAAATCATGAGACTAACCGAAAGGCCCCGAGGCATTTACTACAAACAATTCGCCGGAATTATATTTGCTGAAATCGAAACAATCATTGAATATGGGTCGATGGGATCCAAAATTGTAGTCGACGATCTTATGTTGATTATGGGCATTTGACAGTTTCCTGATTCTGCAGTTGACAATATTCTTCTGTAACAGTGCGCGTGAACAACTGATTCGCTACCACGTTTGTTCGTACCACATGGTAACGTCTTCAGCTGTTAACCCACAATAGAACATATTGAGAAATTTCTTTCCCAATCTATCTTTATGGCCTTGGACATTGTTTTAATACGTTTCACATGGTAACGTCTTCAGCTGTTAACCCACAATAGAACATATTGAGAAATTTCTTTCCCAATCTATCTTTATGGCCTTGGACACTGTTTTAATACGTTTCACATGGTAACGTCTTCAGCTGTTAACCCACAATAGAATATATTGAGAAATTTCTTTCCCAATCTATCTTTATGGCCTTGGACATTGTTTTAATACGTTTCACATGGTAACGTCTTCAGCTGTTAACCCACAATAGAACATATTGAGAAATTTCTTTCCCAATCTATCTTTATGGCCTTGGACATTGTTTTAATACGTTTCACATGGTAACGTCTTCAGCTGTTAACCCACAATAGAACATATTGAGAAATTTCTTTCCCAATCTATCTTTATGGCCTTGGACATTGTTTTAATACGTTTCACATGGTAACGTCTTCAGCTGTTAACCCACAATAGAACATATTGAGAAATTTCTTTCCCAATCTATCTTTATGGCCTTGGACACTGTTTTAATACGTTTCACATGGTAACGTCTTCAGCTGTTAACCCACAATAGAACATATTGAGAAATTTCTTTCCCAATCTATCTTTATGGCCTTGGACATTGTTTTAATACGTTTCACATGGTAACGTCTTCAGCTGTTAACCCACAATAGAACATATTGAGAAATTTCTTTCCCAATCTATCTTTATGGCCTTGGACATTGTTTTAATACGTTTCACATGGTAACGTCTTCAGCTGTTAACCCACAATAGAACATATTGAGAAATTTCTTTCCCAATCTATCTTTATGGCCTTGGACACTGTTTTAATACGTTTCACAGTTATGAAAATATACAATATGAATTCAACCGAGTAAACGTGTGACAACCGCAAATCTTTGAATGCAAGCTGAGCACACAAAAGATGACAAGTTGTTGCCTAATTTTGTCACATAAACCATGCTATACGATTACGCTAAACATAGAAATACAAGTTTGAGTTTTGTGAAACGAGCAATACGAGCAAGAGATAGCCAGTGGTATGGGGTGGTTTTGGCGTCTCAGGAAAATTGCTCCACCGACTGACAATGGTCGACAAACTTGCGTCCCGTGCATGGGCCTCGCAAGTTCTTCTATACTGGTAGGGGTGGCCGTCTACAATCATTATGTTATAACCCCGTCAGCTAAATTTTTAACGTTTGTCAGCAAAAAGTGCGGGGGAGGCAGCTATCCTCTTTGCGACACCCTCGGTCCCGGAGAAAAACAAGGGGAAGATCCACAGCGGGGAAGACCTGAGGGCACTTCCAACGAAACACCGCATCAAAGAGCATTGTCAACAATGAAAAAACATTACGTCATCTATAAGCTAACCGGGAGTGGCCCCGTTGGCCCAAGCTTGTGCCTTCGATTCGTTTCGGGTATTTCGAATGCTGATCTCAACAATGAGCGGATCCAAATATTCACGAAGGACGTTGACTGAAACCGCATATGGCAGTCCCGGACGTATCACAGACGGAGCGAGGACCAGATAGCTACCCGTGCTGAAAAAACGAAATAGCCAGCTAATCTATTTCTATTAATAAGCTATAATGGTTCAAAACTTACTAATTAGCCTTTTCATTTTCTTGACATCTGGGTCCCCAGGGTCGAATACTGGCACAGGGGAAACGAAAAATGATGATAGTACACAAATAAGAACAATAATGCAGAAATCTAATACATTTATGTCGATATGCTGTGATGGTTCAAAACTTACTGATTAGCCTTTCCATTTTCTTGACATCTGGGTCCCCAGGGTCGGATATTTGCCACAGGGGAAAGGAAAAATGATGATAGTACACAAATAATAACACTAATTCAGAAATCTAATACATTTATGTCGATATGCTATGATGGTTCAAAACTTACTAATTAGCCTTTTCATTTTCTTGACATCTGGGTCCTCAGGGTCGGATACTTGCCACAGGGGAAAGGAAAAATGATGATAGTACACAAATAATAACACTAATTCAGAAATCTAATACATTTATGTCGATATGCTATGATGGTTCAAAACTTACTAATTAGCCTTTTCATTTTCTTGACATCTGGGTCCTCAGGGTCGGATACTTGCCACAGGGGAAAGGAAAAATGATGATAGTACACAAATAAGAACACTAATTCAGAAATCTAATACATTTATGTCGATATGCTATGATGGTTCAAAACTTACTAATTAGCCTTTTCATTTTCTTGACACCCCAGGGTCGGATACTTGCCACAGGAGAAAGGAAAAATGATGATAGTACACAAATAAGAACACTAATTCAGAAATCTAATAAATTTATGTCGATATGCTATGATGGTTCAAAACTTACTAATTAGCCTTTTCATTTTCTTGACATCTGGGTCCCCAGGGTCGGATACTTGCCACAGGGGAAACGAAAAATGATGATAATACACAAATAAGAACAATAATGCAGAAATCTAATGCATTTATGTCGATATGCTATGATGGTTCAAAACTTACTAATTAGCCTTTTCATTTTCTTGACATCTGGGTCCCCAGGGTCGGATACTTGCCACAGGGGAAAGGAAAAATGATGATAGTACACAAATAAGAACACTATTCAGAAATCTAATACATTTATGTCGATATGCTATGATGGTTCAAAACTTACTAATTAGCCTTTTCATTTTCTTGACATCTGGGTCCCCAGGGTCGGATACTTGCCACAGGGGAAACGAAAAATGATGATAATACACAAATAAGAGCACTAATGCAGAAATCTAATACATTTATGTCGATATGCTATGATGGTTCAAAACTTACTAATTAGCCTTTTCATTTTCTTGACATCTGGGTCCCCAGGGTCGAATACTTGCCACAGGGGAAAGGAAAAATGATGATAGTACACAAATAAGGAACAATAAATGATTACGATTGCCAGTACTGAATACGTTGCATCGGCTCGTATCAATATTATTAAATGGTTTTGCTATAATATATGATATTTTGGCTAATGTATTAAATTTGAACATATTTAATTAAAACTTTACATTTAGCAAATAATATCTAAAATTGTAAAAAACAAGGTTAAATTCTAAAATAATATCCTTTACTAAGCCTTTAATGGCCAAATTACATATCGTTGGCGCACATTGTAAAAGGTTGCGATAATTGAGTTGTATTGTGTAGAATGCATTGTTTTGATTGATAATAATAATAGACATCATTTATATAGCGCCCTATTCGACGAGGCGTTGCAAATGGGATATAGGAACCCATATTAGGTCACTTAGTAAATGTGAGATAGATAACCATCTTAGGAACAATAAAAATGATGTTCGCTTTACGAGATTCTTTATGGTAGATCCGAAATAGCTCAGTGGTTTGCGTAGGGTGCTTTCAATAAAATCCAAGGCGCGTTCGATGCGCTGTACCTAGCCAAGTTTGACGAACCGACCGTTGCGTAAAGTTTTGGGCATCAAAATGTTACACTCTAAGACCGAGAAACCGGCACCACTCACCGACTGCAGCAAACAGAATAGGAGAAGCGTGACATGAAATTCTACCCTCGCTGCGTTGTTGCTTGCACGATCAATCAAACACGAACATATTTGTCACATAAAAATAGCTTATGTGAATCTAAGTTAACAAAATCTAAGATACAGTTTTCAGATACAGTTTTTTGCATTGCACGACGGCATGTAAGTTTTCTTTTAATTTCTCACATTGAAATTCAGTTGACTTAGCTAAATAATGCAAATATGGCTTTATATAACCCTAACGGTTCCAACACGAATTGTTAGTGTTCCTAAGACGGTTGTCTATCTCAGATTTACTAAGTGACCTTATATAAGTACCTATCTTCCATTTGCTAAGAAGCCAAAGATGGGTTCCTATCTCCCATTTACAAAATGACCTAAAATGGGTACCTATCTCCCAATAACTAACTGACCTAATATGGGTACCTATCTCCCATTTACTAAGTGACCTAATATGGGTACCTATCTCACATTCAGTAGAGAAAAAATTCGATACGGTCTTTTGTCTTTGTAATTATACACATTTCATTCGCAGCTATCAAACCATCCACGATAAGCTGAGCTAAAACGAAAACACAGACATCTGGAGAGGATTAGATAAAACCAAAGTTATAAGAAAGGTGTAAGCAGCTTAAAAACACCCAAATTTAACAATAATTAGACCATATTCAAACCTGAAAATATTTACAGAAACATTGCGGATTAGTAGGATGCTTATTTAAGCGCATTAGCTTTTCAAACAAGGATCACACTTAAGCTAAGGGTGTAAACAACACATATTTTAACCGAATCAACAACGAACTGAATAAAATGATATTCTTTGTCAAAAATAAAATTATGTTCTCAGAATAAAAGCCCTAAATTCATTTAAACTTGCTTCAGTTTACTGGTTTGGGTTTATATAACCTTTAATATCGTCGACAATTGTAAAAATTGTTTTGCTCTACTCCAGCTAGATTGGTTTTCAAACATTCAGTATCAAAAATTATAGCGTGTTATGTTGAGTCTTAAATCGAAAATAACTGTGAAATGTTTTGAAACTATGAATTGTCAATAAAGGGGAATTTCCCAAATTTTATATATAATTTCTGGGAGCCAAATATAGTGACGAAATTTAGTTGAATTTTTATTTTTGTATAATATTTGGACCTCACTATTTAAAAAACATCAAGTCATTGCTACTAAATTTCACAATAAAACAATTCAATGTTCTAAAACAATGCATTAACGACAATGCTACACTAATTTAAAACCCACCGTAGGACCCTAATTTCTAGATTTGATGACCAAAAGGATAAAAACTTTTGAAATCTATGAAGGCGCCAGTGTCAAATTATGTCCGAGTCCAACTCTACCAGTTCGGGACAACTATAGCTTAGCTGGACTACTATGGCACAGTTTGATGGCTTAGCTAGTCTTATTGTGACAAACAGAGAGTTTAGCTAGGCTCTTGGTGCGAAACGAAGCGTCCGGCTGAACTGTCAATTGAGAAATTTTATTTAGTGTTGTGCTTAGTGATTTAATGTCGCTGACAAGATTTATAATATAAAGTCTTGGAGACCTCGAGCATGACCTAAATCAAAAAGACTCCAATTCGTGTCGGTTTTGTACAAATCTGAATAACAAATCATTGAAGAAGGCGCAATGAGAAAGCTAGTTGCACAATTCAATTCCATTAGGCATAGAATAAAAAATTTCAAATATCCATCAATATATTTGAAGAGAGTTTTGAGCTCTAAAAACTGCGAAATAAAAGAAATTTTTGGTCAATATAGAGTTAAATTTGAAGAAAATCCGGTCACTCCGCTTCAATAAACGAATAAAGCTGGAAATCCATATCAGTTCCCTGAAATAGATCCTGACGAGGCATAAAACGTCGTTTGTTTATTGGGTTTTTTAGTTACAAACAAAAAAAATAAAATAATCCGTACAATTTAAAAAGTTTACTTTATGACGCAGACGTAATATTATATGTATAATTAATATATTTACTATGTATTATGACAAACTCGCACCTAATAAACGCTCGTCTAATAAAGAAAAAGTTGCCCCGACAAAGATGTACGTAGCACAAAAACAACTGGCGTTTAGTTCAAATTTTAAAAAGTTCCAGCGAAATACATCAAGTATAACGGTATTGTAAATGATATCTGTGATCTGAACCTGAAATATCAGCTATTTCAATTATTTAAAGCACAAGAAATGTCTTAAATCATTTCTATTATGTAAATATTTAAAACACAAAAATGCCTTAATTCATCTAGATTGTGTAATTTTACTTACAATACAAAAATGTCCTAATTCATTAATATTGTATAATTATTTAAAACAGAAACAATGTCTTAATTCATTTAGATTGTATAAATTTATTTAAAACACAAAAATGTCTTAATACATTTAGATTGTTTAATTTTATTTAAAATACAAAAATGTCTTAATTAATTTATGTTGTGTTATTTTATTTAAAACGCAAAAAATGTTTTAATTCATTTAGATTGTGTAATTTTATTTAAAACACAAAAAATGCCTTCATTTATATTGCCTAAATATTTAAAACACAAAAAATGTTTTAATTCATTTAGATTATGTAATTTTACTTATAATACAAAAAATGTCTTAATTCATTAACATTGTATAATTATTTAAAACACAAAATGTCTTAATTCATTTATATTGTGTAAATATTTAAAACAAAAAATGTCTTAATTCATTTATATTGTGTAAATATTTAAAACACAAAAAATGTCTTAATTCATTTATATTGTGTAAATATTTAAACCACACTAATGTCTTAATTCATTTATATTATGTAATTTTATTTAAAACACAAAAAATGTCTTAATTCATTTATATTGTGTAATTTCATTTAAAACACAAAAATGCCTTAATTCAGTTATATTATGTAATTTTATTTAAAACACAAAAAGGTCTTAATTCATTTATGTTGTGTAATTCTATTTAAAACACAAAAATGTCTTAATTCATTTATACTGTGTAGTTTTATTTAAAACACAAAAAAATGCCTTAATTCATCTATTTTGTATACTTTTATTCAAAACACAAAAAATGCCTTAATTTATTTATATTGTGTAATTTTATTTAAAACACAAAAAATGTCTTAATTCAATTATATTGTGTAATTTTATTTAAAACACAAAAAATGCCTTAATTCATCTATTTTGTGTACTTTTATTCAAAACACAAAAAATGTCTTAATTCATTTATATTGTGTAATTTTATTTAAAACACAAAAAAATGCCTTAATTCATTTATATTGTGTAATTTTATTTAAAACACAAAAAATGTCTTAATTCATCTATTTTGCGTACTTTTATTCAAAACACAAAAAATGTCTTAATTCATTTATATTGTGTAATTTTATTTAAAACACAAAAAATGCCTTAATTCATTTATATTGTGTAATTTTATTTAAAACACAAAAATGTCTTAATTCATTTATGTTGTGTAATTTTATTTAAAACGCAAAAAAATGCCTTGATTCATTTATATTGTGTAATTCTATTTAAAACACAAAATGTATTAATTCATTAATACTGTGTAGTTTTATTTAAAACACAAAAATGCCTTAATTCATCTACTTTGTATACTTTTATTCAAAACACAAAAAATGCCTTAATTTATTTATATTGTGTAATTTTATTTAAAACACAAAAAATGTCTTAATTCATTTATATTGTGTAATTTTATTTAAAACACAAAAAATGTCTTAATTCATTTATATTGTGTAATTATATTTAAAACACAAAAAAAGCCTTAATTCATCTATTTGTGTACTTTTATTCAAAACACAAAAAATGTCTTAATTCATTTATATTGTGTAATTTTATTTAAAACACAAAAAATGCCTTAATTCATTTATACTGTGTAATTTTATTTAAAACACAAAAAGGTCTTAATTCATTTACATTGTGTAATTATTTTAAACATGAAAAATGTCTTAATTCATCTATTTTGTGTAATTATATTTAAAACACAAAAAGGTCTTAATTTATTTATATTGTGTATTTATTTAAAATACAAAAATGTCTTTAGATTGTGTAATTAGTTGACGCATTGAGTGCTAAAATTTTTAAAGCTTAAACTATTTTGTTAGGTCTCCACAACAAAAAGAACCCATCTGTTAGCAACATTAATACTTTGATTTGCAAACTGATCTCGGACAATTTGGTGTTTTCCAATCAGTATTTTAGATGGTGACAATAGATAGGGTTAGTCTTTCTAAAAGTGTATGTTTTATCATGGATTATACGTGAAACTGAATATTATAATCCATTATTACTAATAGTCTTAGGAATCAAAATTTTTGTATAGCTAGTTAACTAATACACCTCTTATCCCGTTACACCGCAAACTCAATCACGATTATTATATCAATATCGTTCAAGATCATAGGGGTGGGGGGGTTACCGCCTACCGTGTGTCCGACCCCTGAAACTTCGGACTTCGGTTCATGCATGCTCACTATTCTAACATTGTAAGTGTCGATGCAATCAAATGTTACAGTTGAAGAAGTTTAAGTTACTGCTAGGAAATCTTTCATTTGCCGCATTAGATATATCTCAAATTGGAGCCACAAACCGCGTTGATCAGCTTGAGTTGGGTTTTCAAAAGCCTGATCTACACGCCACTTATTATTTGTTACGGTCCGTAGTTATTTGTTATTTGTTTAATTTCTATTTTATTTTTCTAATTTGCTATTTTAAAGATTTCCCGACAAAAATTACTAAAATTTGTCGAGTTCGATTGCGCACGCTGTCGGTTTCGTTGTGCTAGTACTGGTGCGATTTCTAACGCTGACATTACAGTCAAAAATACTTTCCATGAAATTTAAGAGAAGAGCTCTTTGATTTCTGCACCATCAGGATATTCTTTTAAAATTCATTACTTTTTCAGTTATCAGTTCAATATTAAGAATTATCTTTGAAATGTTAAAGAACCATATTTTAAAAATATAAGTTGTATTTAAATTTGAGTATAATTTTAAAGAATAGTTCTTTGAATTTTAAAAGAATATCTTTTGGTGCAAAAGTCACAAATACTTCTCTTAAATTTCATGGAGGATTTTGAGTGTGGCTCTCTTTGATATCGAACCATATAAAAATAAATTCGATTATTAAGTAATAAATTTGGTTAATTCTGTAAAAAATCATATAGCAAAGACAGATTTTTTGCTATAATTTTGTATAACTATACAATGACCATATACGTCACGTATACTTAAAATAGTTTCTGTGAACTTTAAAAGAAGATTCTTTAAAATTTGCGCCACCGGAAATTTTTTTAAAATTCAAAGAACTATTTCTTATCATTTTAAAGATATATTCTTGAAATTTCAAAGATAATTCTTAATAAGATAACTCTTTAAAAGATAGTTATTTGAAATCTCAAGGAATAATTGTCTCAATTTTAAAAGAATATCTGGTGGTGCAAAATTCAAAGGAACTTTTTTAAATTTCATGAAAAAGAATTTTGAGTGTATGATATGAGTTTTTATTTGTTTTCCTAAGCAAACACCAACCCCTAAGAAAACAGTGGCCAAAATTTATTTTGGTTGAGGCACACCTGAAAATCTATCGTATACACTATAAAAACATCTTGAGTTAGCAGCATACGCTCAAAGTAATATCCATGAAACTTAGTAGAAGTTTCTTAGAATTTTGCACCAGTAGACATTCATTTAGAATTCAGAGAATGCTCCTTCTCGTGAATTTTTAAATTCTTTAAAAATTCAATAACATGTAATTCTTTATAAGGTAATTCTTTGAAATTTGAAGGAACATTCTTTGAATTTTAAATGAAAGTGCAAAATTCTTAAATTTTATGAAAGCTTATTTTCAGTGTACAAGCCTAAATCAAAAATTATTCCATGCAATAAAGTTAGAACTAAATTTGTTATCAAAGACATGGCCTAGATGAAGCTGAGGGGCTTAGTATTATATCCTTGACAAAGAACAGCATAGCGTGGTGAGTTTCGAGACTTAAAGCCGCCGACTTATTCTTAGGCATATTGTGTAAACCACATGAACCTCTAACTATAAATCTCAAATTTAGGGAATACCTAAGTACAACTGCTATGCGCAAAAAGCTATATATGGCTAAACTGATAATTTTGGGGCACTGTTAGAACTATCTTAGTCCAAAAATATATTCTCCTAAAAACCCTACACTAATCGTCAATTTTAAACATCCAATCAGTGTGTCACCACTTATGTGGATTGCATTGCTTCAGTGGGACTTAGCATATTTTAATGATAAATCAGAAAAGCCATTTTCTTTTAGAAATCATGACACCAATATGGCTATTCGGTGGTGCTGGGTACCGCCTATACTAAATGCGTTTTAATTTTTTCGAATAATTATTTTCCTCAAAATGTCGGTAACCTAAAATGAGGACTTAACCCTTTTATGCCCGAATTAATTTGAGTATCGTGCAACATTTGACAAACTCAAGCCTGCGCCAGGGATCGAACCCGAAACGAACGGGTGAAACTTGTGTACACAAACCACTGAGCTATCTGAGAGCTGTTGCTCGGTCCATTAAGGAACCTCACAGTGCGAGCGAATAACAACGCATGTTCAAACGTACGATATACGACAAACACAGTAAACACAACGAGTCGCAATGCGTGTTCGGTCCATTTGGACCTTGTGGGCATGAGAGGATTTACCGTAGTGGTGGGTGCGGTAGACCTCCGTCTATTTCAGTTTAGTAAAGCTGTGAACAAACCCATTTATGGCTTCGTTCTTACTCAGATAATGACTTATAAAACTCGTGCTATATTCTCGTTTTTTCAACAACTTTTCCATAACTGCTTAAACTTAAAAATCGTACAGTGTAAATATAACAACAAACAAATAAACAAACAAACAAATATATACTAAGTTTTAATATAATGCATTGTATTTATATATATATATTCTAAATGCAATGGAATGTATTAATAAGTGCACACTAAGTGTACATTATATATAACATAAGTTTTTTAATGTACACAATACACCTATGATAACAGACGTTGTAAACAAATAAGCTTACATTATACACATTTATATACATACACATATATGTTCTTTTTCGTAAAAGACTTAGAACACATACAAAATTCCAGTGGCAGAGGGGGCACTCACGTATTGTGGGGTCAAGTTTTAATACGTTGAAAAATCTTTTTTGGTGGGATTGTAAACTGGGAATGGTGGTACTTATATTATGCCAGGAGCACGCTCCCTTCTCCAGTGCCCGTGGGTACGCCCCTAAATTTTAATATAATTAAAATATAAAGCATACATATATATATAGTAAATTATACATATATATATACATATACGGTACGCAAATTATATAATAGACTCCAGTGTTCTTGAGTTGGATTCTATCTAAATGTCAGAAGTAAAAACTGGAGTTAGTTAAACAAAGTAGTCATCAAGATAGCACCAAATATAAAGTTTCTCAAATTTCTCAAACGTTTTTCTTCACAACATCTTCGCTAAATTGCAGATTGCACTGCTGTTGCAACGAATGCAGTCAACTGCTGCAGTTCAATGCATGATGTAAATTGCAATTTCTTTACTTACATATAAACACAGTGGAATATATATTTAGTCATATATATATATTATATATTTACTTATTTATAAATATGTATCTAATTTAGCATATCTAATACAATATACAGAAACAAATATTAACATATCAACGGCTATGTTCGAAATATAAACATTATATGCAAAGGCGTTCTAAGGCCCGTCGGCTCCAGGTGCGGGTAAATGGTCTCGGCGCGGGCCAGGGTAAACCAGGGTGTACCCTTAATATTTTTGCCGGCTACCCAACATATTTATCCGTGATTTTCCTTATTTTCTCTAATGCTATCATTTTCGTAATTCCGCGAGGGTAGTATTGCGACACCTCAGGGGATAACTATACTAAATGTTAGTATAGCCTAGTAGCCTATAGCCGAGCCTTAGGGGAGACACCGCTGTACCCCACCCCCACTCATGGACACCTAAGTAATATAGTTATATGTTTTATAATGTACTTCCATGTATAAATATATATTATAACTTTATAAACATATAATGTATTAAATGTATTAATAATGGGAACGTTTTTGTATACATATATATTGCTTTTAATTGTTATTGTAGAAATTAAAATTACTAACTAACTGACACTGTAAATAGTGGTGTTGGAGTATTGAGATGACAACTATCTTTGGCGTTCCGTCTACTCTCACTTCGACTCAAGAGATTGCATTTTTTGATTGTCGCAGTGTTGCAGTATTTTGACATTCTAACTGCATTCTGACAATATTTTAGAAGTAATAAAATTTTTGGGGAAGAAACGTTTGAGTTGAAGAAATTCTTATAGATTTAAACATATATCTATAAGAAATAGTCAAAGATGATTGAAAACAAGACATGTAGTTAAGAAAGTACTCCAGAAGAACTACGACAGATGGGAATAAGACTGTTTTTGCAGCGGTAAGGAAATTTAAGAATATCGGACAAATCCAGTGACGTACTTATCCCAATACCCATTTGGTTGGGGCTGTCTTCAAGGAGCTCGACCGAAGTGTCATAAACTGCAAAAGATAAGGTAATCGCAAAAATTAACCATACCAGATTTCCCATGCTAGATATTGTATTTTTGACTGCAATTCTTGCACAGAATTGTGCAAATATATGTGGTTGAGGTTAATATTCACTCGCATTTGACAGTCTCCGAGGGAAGTCTTGACAAAGGTAGGTCCGCGATGCTTGTTTGGGAGGCATTGTGCCATAAACACGCTACTGGAGTTGTCTCTAACAAGGAACCACGCTTAATGTAGGCCCAACTGAATCGGATTTCTTTAAAAATCAGAATCAATAAAATTTTTGTAGGAAAATGGTTTTACTTAGACAATTTTTTTTAATTCAGATACTTGTAAGCAACAGTCAAAGATGAGTGAAAAAAGCTCGATATATATACTGGAAATTACTTTAGAACTAGAAAAATTTCGTAGATGGCCACAATGTTGGTGTTCGCAGGGTTATGGGAAATCGGAGAATAAAGCAGGTTCTCTCTGAAAAGGTACTTGCATCATGTGGTCATAATAGGTCTAGCTGAAGCGTACTTATTTGCCTTGATTCAGTCGATATATTTTGTAAAACCGCGAACTGCCTCGGATTATGCTACGCCGTTGACGTGAGTGAACTTGTATCATTGTCCTGTATCATATCCGACCGCCCACCCCACCCCTCCTTGTGGAGAAGGGTCCGAGCTATGTCCCTAAAATTGAGGGGTTTGTACATAACGACCTGCCTAAAACTGGGATTCAGGCTAACATTAGAGATTTTTTCAGGCTAAACTTTAAATAGTAGCCAATTTTTAGGATCAATTAAATTTAACATTTGATCAGGCTAACAAGAATATAGGGAGTCGAAACAGGTTATTTAATCCTGACTGACGTAAAACTGCGAGCTCTTGGGCGAGGACTCCCTAAAAATTGATTGAGGAGATCCACAATAGGCACTGATCCCCTCCAACTTTTGATAAAACTGTGCCCTACATTCCCGTACTTTGGTACTTTTCCCCGATTTTTAATAAATTGTGCCAATTTTTAGCAAATTTTGCTAAAAATCACAAAATTTTCAGCACACCTTAGGGCCGGAGATGTGGAGAGTCACTAAATATAGTTTGAAGGAGTAGGGTGTTTAGTACCAAGGCGAAGTAACCCCCCTAACACCGTATAAACACCTGTGCAGCGTAGTCTAACATATCTGGACCATGGACCCCACTTCTGTAAATATAGCGTTGTACGCCCGATTGAAGGTTTTTACTATCTCAAAAATTTTGGGGCAACATTAAGATATTCTACAAGACGACATCAGTTATTTTGCTTGTGTTTGTCAGAATATATTTTACTTTCATACAGAATAGAGTTTGGGATATTCACAAAATCGAACGCTGATTGATCATTGCAGCGAACACACGTTCTGTGATTTTTAAAGCTGGCAGTTTAATGCAATCTTACTATTTCCACTGTATATCTCTGTAAAGGTCGCCTTGATGTTTGATGACTTGGGTTTAATGTGTTTTATTTATGTCATTCCTATTGTTCCAAGAAATCTTATATAAATTTTATGGACCTGGAAAAGCTTTTTAAACTGCATATCAAGATGTTATTAGTTATGCGAAAACAGCAATAACTGACTCCATCCGGACTTTGTATAAGCTATATGCTGGCTATGCTGATCCGCGATATACTAAGTCTAATTATGTCTAAGCAAAGACCCCTTGTATAATTACCATTCTAAGCCTGGGACTAAGCCTAGGGGCTGTCACCTCTCGTAATAAACTGTTCTTTTTCAAGGATATAACGTCACGCGCCCCTTAGCTTGACATAAACCGCCCTCAATGTTTAAGTGCATCAGTATATAGTGATTAAAATTAAAATAATACAACTAAGTAAAACTAAAGTAACGCTATTAACTACTAATCCGATGTTTTTTAACTATTAACTCCCAATGGTCCCACTCCAGCATCTAATTTCACACAGAGTTTCAAATTTGACAGACCCGAGGAATTACTGCGTACGTGGACTTTTTAACTATTAACTCCCAGTGGTCCCACTCCAGCATCTAATTTCACACAGAGTTTCAAATTTGACAGACCCAAGGAATTACTGGTGGACTTTTTAACTATTAACTCCTAATGGTCCCACTCCAGCATCTAATTTACACAGAGTTTCAAATTTGACAGACCCAAGGAATTACTGGTGGACTTTTTAACTATTAACTCCTAATGGTCCCACTCCAGCATCTAATTTCACACAGAGTTTCAAATTTGACAGACCCAAGGAATTTCTGCGTACGTGGACTTTTTAACTATTAACTCCCAGTGGTCCCACTCCAGCATCTAATTTCACACAGAGTGTCAAATTTGACAGACCCAAGGAATTACTGCATACGTGGACTTTTTAACTATTAACTCCTAATGGTCCCACTCCAGCATCTAATTTCACACAGAGTTTCAAATTTGGCAGACCCAAGGAATTACTGAGTACGTGGACTTTTTAACTATTAACTCCCGGTGGTCCCACTCCAGCATCTAATTTACACAGAGTTTCAAATTTGACAGACCCAAGGAATTACTGCATACGTGGACTTTTCAAGTATTAACTCCTAATGGTCTCACTCCAGCATTTAATTTACACAGAGTTTCAAATTTGACAAACCCAAGGGGCTTTGAGTGAGTTTTGTTTGAATTCTGAACTGGTTCATATCACAAGCTGTATTTTCGGTGATAAATTTAAATATTAGTATACTAATTATGGTTATATTGAATCGCTTACAAATTATTTACGAGCCAACCGATTCTTCTGGTTGCAAATGTGATACGAAATATTTTAGTAGAAATTATGGGTCTTTTCTTTGAGGCCCCCAGCCCGAATTTGGTCAGTCTTGAAGATGCACAGCTGATTTTGGTATCTATCGACTCAGCTCGATGAGGCGGTTTAGAAAATACTTATTTTACCCACATCTCTGAGAAAAAAAAATTTTCCGATTGTTTGAGGTCCCAATCCAATGGTCCCCTCTTGGGAACCCAAAGTTTTTTTCCTCTGAATATTGTCATGCTGGGTACCGTTCCACTCGACTTGATGAAAGTCATAACTTTCTAATGGTGGCGTAGATTTTAATAAGCTATACACCAGTAGATTTCTCTCATCAAGCCGAGTCGAACTGCACCCAACATAACCATATTCCGAAGAAAAAATATAAATTTTTGGGTTCCCATAGGGACCTGAAAAAATCGGAAAAAATTTAGAGATGTGAGTAAAATGAGCAGTTTCTCAACCGCCTCATCGAGCTGAATCGATTGATACCAAAAGCTCTGTATCTTCAAAATTGACCAAATTCGGGCTGGGGGCGTAAAAGAAAAGAACCGGAATTATCGTCAGAGCTGTAGCTGAGCGAGGAGTGGGGGTTGAAGACCACATTCTACAGCTCGAGCTTACCCATATGCGATGGGGAAGGCTTTCTCCATTCATTTGGAACTAATATTCAACTAAATTTGACCGACACATCAAATTCCTACAGCCCTCCTGCTTACTCGATCTGGCTACTTACCTGATTATCATAAACTTTTCTGACATTGCCAAATATACAAATCCTATTAAAGGTTCTATATTCATTTAGGCTTGATATTTCTTTCTGGTACTCCATGTATTACCAGTTTCCTTTTTGTAATTTGAAATTATGTTTCTGTTGTGTGATTCTAAAATCATCTGAGTTTCAGTGGTATATATTATTAGAACGCGGTCAATCGATCTGTTTAAAGAAAAATTGAGCCAAACAAAGAAATGGAAAGCAGAACATAAATATAAATTGAAAATATTTTCTAAAAATCCTCTTATAATTCTTAAATATAAAATAATTTTATTTAGAAATTATTGTTATATTTGTATATTGGTTAGATAGCTAAAATAAGATATTTTGAAAAAATAATCAATTAAAATAAACCCTCTTCAACTGTAATTTCAACGATTTACAGTGAATATATATATATGGCTGTTGTACTAAACTTTATTAAAAACATAATTGTAGCCACGACTTTTCCAATAAATAACTGCTTCATCTTATGGTCACTTCACATGTGGAAATTACATTAAGAATTCGCTTGATTACATCAAGTGGTTAGCTCAAATTTTTAACTCAAAATATATTTCTATAATATATGCTTATATAGATTTATATATTTACAGTAAAATACTTATATCGATTTATATACTATATAATAAAAATATATATATTTTAAAAATCATTTATGAAAATGTCATTGAACACACGTTGTAATAATTAAATTATTAAATTCAAGAGATGGGGTTTCGCCTGGGGGGACATGGGGCCCACACTTTTTCTTTTCTTCAAATAAAATTCTTAATTTATTCAAATAAATAAATTCTTTATTTATGAAAAAAAGATAATTTCTATATACGAAACAGTATTTTTTTATGCAATAATTGTACATGACAGTTATAGATGTATATATGTCTGGGGTAATATTGAATAGTTTTTCGATGTAGTTTTAGATTTGGTTAGCACCTTCACCTGTTAGCTTCTTTCCAGAAATCTGAATTTGTAATATAGAATAAAATTCATTCATTACTGCTTGTACCAATTAGTTTAAAGCCAAAATAATAAAATCCTAAATGACTGCCTGGTTTTGAAGAGATTTTTGTTTTAGCCCGAAATTCATATCTTCTTGAAAAAAGTATATGTCACAGCGAAATGTTCAGACAAAAAGTGATAGTGCAGCATAGCATGTTTTATTCAAGGTAAGTTTAACTCGGCACGTCAGTCGTTGGTTTTAAGATTTTTGATAGGGAGCTCATTTGTTTAGAGTAAAATAAGTTTAGAATAAATATGTAAGGCATCCGAAGATGGTTTTGATATTGATTTCCCCTGAAATGCTGCTCGAGCCATTATAATCTGTCAAAATGGGACCCCTTTGGCTGTTGGGCAAGATCAGAATGACAAATACACTATATATTGGGTACAAATATTTCCGTAGACTAGTCAAATATAGTAAGGTTTCTCGCACGGAGTAGGCAGTTTTGCTTAAAAAACCAGAGCTGTATGAGAATGGTTCTTCAGCGTAACTTCAATTCTAAAATCACTGCTATGCGCCACAGAATAACAAATTTTTAGTTTTTCTTTCCATTTTATGTAACATGACAAAGTTATATCCGCAGACAAAACAGTTATGATAAGCAAAATACAACGCCACCCATTCGAGGTAACAAACAGTATACCTTCATTGCCAAGGTATTTAACAATCCAACAGTATTACAAACAAGGCCGTGTTCACATTGTGTCCAACCCGATCCGAAACAATTCGAATCCCATGTGTATTTTATATAAGAGTGTGTGCATTGCATCAGATCTGATTCGAATCCTATCCGATCAGATCCGAAATAGCATGCACAATTATTTCGGATACGAATTGGAAGAATTAGTGCGAAAAATATATACATACACATATACAAGTATAAAGTAGGAATAGAGTTTAGTCGCATGGGATCGGATCGTATTGGATGCAATGTGCACATAATCCGGATCGGATCTGGTCGGGTCAGATCGGATTCAATGTGAACACGCCTAAGTGTTTATTGTTATATACGCGTATAGAGTAGGTATAGAGTTTAGCCGCATCTACTCGGATCGGTTGCAATGTGAACAGTCACAGCGTAGTATCTATCATATCACAACGATTTAGTGTAACATAAAAGCTTATATACGCTTCCTTTTTTGCGTCCAAAACTTGTATGTTGTGTCACTTCTGATCACATTCTCGATTCGTGGTCATCACAAAATCTTATTTACATACCACACAATACCACTTGTGGGAACACAAACCCCTTTTAAATGCCACACAATTCTGCAAAAAATACCCAATTTCCATTCTTCTGAAAACCACACCAATTTTTTTCTTCAAACTCACAACATGTAGCTTGAATATCACAGAACCCAAAGTCGGTATTGAATAGTAAATAATTTTGTCGAGTACAACACAACATCTTTGATACCCATAATCCCAAATCTTCAATTTTCACTAGTCCCATCCATAAAAAAGGTATGGTCAGTTTATCCATACCCAAACCCGATTGTATAATTGATTAAAATAGACAGACATTTTTGTTCAATATCAACCTCAATTTCAAATGAAATGGGCGACAAAAACAGTTTCAGTATATATTCATGGAAAAGTCACAAGTTGACAAGTTTCTTGAAAAAATACTCAAAAATATAACTAAAATATTAATGTTTAATCTTCTAGACACGAAATTGTCAAATACTTAGTTATATCATTTTAAAACCTTAAGAAAGACTTTTGAGAAATGAAAACTAACCTTCTCAATAGTATAGAACTAATCTTAATATTAAACAGAGTTAACAACAACAGTTAAACCGTGAAACGATCAAGTAAGCAATTCTACTTGCTGTTGTATTATATATAAAACTATGAATTTTGTATTTTAAAATTGCACACAAATTGCAGAAATTTATTGCAAAATTGCAATACGACTTAGTTCATGAAATGTGCAAACATTCATTGCATTGCGGTTTGTTTCCATAATTGCGGTGAAAGCAAGTATTTTGTTTCGTCAAGGTTAGAATTTTTTGCTTTTTAGCCTTGTAAAAGTCGCAATTTGTCAAACAACCAAACTATAACTACTTTCAATGACTTAATTTGATTGAGACGGCGAAGAAGTTTCGTTGCATGATTATAAACATGACATTGGGAGTATATATTCATTATGAAGTAGTTGGGAAGTTTTTATATGGAAAAGATTAGTAGCCATTTGGTTGAAACCACTAGGTCCCATCAAGTTTCGCCAGCTACTGCTGTTGGTTGTGTTTCAAGTACTTGACGGAAGTTTCGTAATTCCGAATACAAAAGTGTTAAAAGTTAAACTGTCTCTAACGGCGGCTGTAAGCCCACGATAGTACTCTTTTAATGGATAATTTATCGGATTGCGTATGCATCGTCAAAATCTACCGGTACATACTGCTAATTTATTTAACCCAAAATTGTCTCTATTTTATCGATATCGCTCGTTTTTAGCGATAAGTATTTGATAATTTATTGACCTATTTTTTCAACGATCCTGTTCCTTTTAAAACCCAACGTTCCCAGCGGCATAGCATCTAGTTTAAAATTCATTATAGGGTTTTTTTACGTATTCGTACCGATTCGATGCACCAATAAATTAATTGTAAATAAAAGGAAACTGTTCAATCTAAAATTTCGAATCCGAAATGTTGGACATCTCAACTTTTATCACCTTCCAATTCTTACAATCCGTGTCAAAATATCGAGCTCCTAACAAATTTGAGCAGACGGGTGTACTAAAACATAAACTTTAACAGTGTTTGTAAAAATACGGAGCTTCGTTCTCCAAAAATAGATAAGACTGCAAAGATCTTTAAAACAATTTGTTTCCACAGTATCTTGAAATAGCTCTACGGCCGATTTTGAAATACAATCGAAACTTACGACTATGGCTCGTATTTTTAAAATTACCCTCAGGGTGCATAAATTGGTGGGCCAAAAATTACCTGCGGGTCGGCGCTACCCTCATTTAAGAATAAGGATTAAAATTTGTTATTCTTTTCCCTTTCTGAGAGTTTAATTTTACTTTTAAACAGCTATATTTTTGTCATTGTTAAGCCAAATTTGTTTGTTAGTTTGTCTGAATATTTTAACCATGAAAGATAATTTGTAACTTTCGCAAATTCCAAGATTATAAACAAAATAGTCAACAAATTTCGAACAGAAAACATTTACAATGATTCGTAATCGAAAATTTTCTCAAATCTTCTTATCTTTTCGTAAACTTAAAACTCAAATATTGTCTGAGCCAAAAATTTCTAAAGTTTACAATTAAATAGATAAATAAATAAATAAATAAATTTGTATGTATATTTATAACTATTATATACGTGTATAAAATTCGTAAACAGTAAACGATTATATGACACTGTGCGGGATAACTGAATCTGGACAATATTGTTTAATGCAAATATGAAACCGATTTTGACAATCAACCGCTAGGCTGTGATATTGTTTTCCGCTTTTGACCCGTTCATTTGGGGATTCTGGCCTCAAGCACACTCAGATTATGACCTTGGATAAATTTCTTAAATCATCAGCCGCCAGTTACCCAAATAAATGAGTACCTATGTTCCAAATGATCCGTGTGTATACAACCCTGTAGGAGTAATATCTTAAATGCTACCGTGTTCATGATCGTCAAATGCTATGTAGAAGCCTCGTTTACGATTCCTGTACAGAGTATGTTTTCAGCTATCAGGCTCCGACAATGTTTTCAGCTTTGCTAGACAGCACCTTATATTTAACTGGATCGTGCTACAGCGGATCACACTGACACTAGTTACAAATCCAAACCGCTGGAGTTTGATAAGGATTTGCGCCGCAACCGTTTATAGTTCCGTCGAACCAGATCAAATTTATGAATGAATGTGTGAGTAAAATATTTGCAATTTTTGAATAAACTATTCAGCAATAAACTTAGATAAGGCTCTGCTCACAAAACATAATATTGAAGGCCTAAATAAAACGACGTTGCACTTTCACAACTGTTCCAAAGCAAAGCGAAGTCTAACTTGCTCTATCGAATCATTGTCAATGCATGCAGCAGATCGTCTACCACAAGTTTCGAATATACCGAAGACGAGGTTTTGACAAAGGTTCGTGCTTGAAGTTCGATCGCACTAGATTAAAGATGAAAGTCGGATCGGACGCAGTGCGGGTCGGGTCGGGTTAAGGTGCCAGCTTGCGGGTCGGGTCGGGTCAAATCGGGTTACACCACACGACAGGAAATATAATACTCGGAAGCGCAATGCTATTGGTGAAGTTTTTAATTCTCAGCACAACGGATTACAGATTATCGGTAGTTATTACCAGCTGAAGCAGTTATATTACGTTTTTAATTCATCAAAATGAATTAAATAGGTTTTGGATTTGGAAATTCAGGTTAAATTTGAACTACGGAGGGCGGGGGGCTTCTGTTTGCTATGTTGGCTTTGTGAATTAATTTTACCATCATTTGTGATGGCCTTCTGATCCTCAACCCCGCAAATGTAACGAGGGAGAATGATGGGCTTTAGATCACTTATATTGGTGTATTTAAACACAGCATCAACATTTGTTGATTTTAGGCTCATTTCCCATCGCAGCAGTCAAGCTACTAAACAGATAATTGTATTTGGAAAATTATTAATTGTTCACCCAAAACGTCCTTAATGTGTCACCCATAATTGCTTAATACTTCATCTAAAATTGATGAATTGTTCACCCAAAGTAAAATTTTCTCAGCGTACATATGTGATGAAGTAATCTCTCAACGTTCTAAATTTTACGAGTTTATCACTTTGAACACGGTTTTGAGCTGATTAGCAAAAACTACCAGTTTATATATCATTTTTGCGAATCTAGATGTCAGCTGTTGCAGTTTTTCGTCTTCCACCTAACATTTTCATTCACAACTGACATGCCGAAGACAACAATCGTGTGGTCCCCTATTGGGGAATTTGATGGTTTAGAAGAAGAGCAGGATTATTTGAAACGTAGGGTTCGTAACCGAAAAGGCCTTCTCGACTGTCAGTGGAATGATGCTAATGTGGATCTCGACTATATGCAATGTTACCCATACATTCGTTTTTTCAGAGTCGCAAAAAATCTGTTTTTGGCCAAAACGTCCACAGTAAATCCGGGATTCAAAGAATATTTCAGCAAAGAGTGGATTGATACTGATATACAGTTTTGGTATGAAGGTGCCGCAGCGGGGACTCCATCAACCAATGACGGATTTGAGCGTTTTAACCGCCATATAAAGGATGTTTATACTTTGCATAAGTCCCAAGAAGATGGGCAACAGATATCAAAGGAAATAACAATCTCGGTAAGTATTTAAATTTTTTGTTTTGGGTTAACAATTCATTAATTTTGGGTAACCTATGATTGTAATTAGATATTCACAAAGTCGCATTCCGTAGTATTTTCAAAAATTATTTTTCGCTATTAATATTTATCGAATTGTATTTGATACAACTGCAGTGTAACGACCACTGCGATTCTAGCGTAACCGTGTGCAGTGAGTGCACGCATTTTAATGTGAACGACGCATT
Source organism: Trileptium ribeirensis (assembly GCA_030248225.1). NCBI lineage: Eukaryota > Metazoa > Nematoda > Enoplea > Enoplida > Thoracostomopsidae > Trileptium > Trileptium ribeirensis. The sequence goes on along the minus strand of JASANE010020426.1, from coordinate 7,626 downwards.
ACTATCAGCAGAACAATTGCCGGAGCGACAAAACAATCTATGTAAGTGAACACTTCCATTGAACCATGCTTGTATTTGTAGAATATATATTATGTGATTTAAAAAGACACAAAGTTGAGTCGGGTCGTGTCGGGCTAGAAAACTCGATGCGAATTCCGTCTTTAGTCCAGATGGAACCTCCATAGAGACGTTTAATGTACAGTCGAGTTTTATAAATGAACATTTGGGTTTCGGTTCTGGTCGCGTTTGATCTCTGTCACTTTTAACTAATCGTCGAAAGATGTTCTGGCGTACAACATTGACGGCAACTATGAGACCTCGAGGTCAACTCCGTTGGAAAGTGATTACGTTACCGAGATTAAGAGAAATTAACTCGGAGAACTGCTACAAAACTCCAAGTTACTGGGTTGGATTTTTGTAATGGACGGGCAACGATAGCAATGCATAGCTTGCAGTGAACTTGGCTTCCTTAAAAATAAAATCTCATGAATATTCAACAGGCGTCGTTTCTGCATAACTATTCGATTGTCCCAGTCATGATAGCAATCACTGGTGGGAACTCGGATGCATAGTTGTAAAATGTTTTGTAATTTTTCGGGATCCCTTTGGCAGCAAATTTAAACAAGAGGAGATGAGAATATTGAGCCTTGCCGATCACCAGATTTTGGGAAATACTTTGATTTCATATCTCCAGCGAGAACCACGCTGTACGATGTCCAAATAGCAACTAGATCATGGCGATCGGTCCCCCTTGGAACCGAGGATATAGTGTCTTGACAAAAACAAAGCGTACAGTCGAAGGCTGGTTATCAATCGATGTATCGATCACTCAATGGTACCTGCGCAAACTTTGTACCGAGTTTGTCCCAGATCGTGAAGAATTAAAATTATGTGGGTCATACAGTAACCCCGTCGACCGTAACAACTGTGCTTTGAATGCCATAACTGTTCCCGTTGAGTTTTGAATGGTGAAAGGAATGATATGCTTCGACGCTTATTGTGTAACCGTTGTGGACGTCATTACAGCCTGTACAGGTTTGGTAGTTCTTCATTCTTCCGGAATCCGTCGCATGGATCAGGCTTGTTGTCCGTTCTTCCAAAATCCGGTCTATGAGCCACGATTGTTGTCTATTCTTTCAGAATATGCCACATGAGCAACGATTGTTGTCCATACTTCCGTAATGTACCAGGATTGTTGGCTCGATTAGCTGCTCTATGGCACCGGAGTTCAGTTCCTTATTGAACTCAGTATGAATACATTCGGTCATCGCTACATGTTCATGTCTGAAGACGTACTAATCACACTTGTAATCTCTCGTACACTTAGTAATCATTTGCTGACTTTCGAGTCATAAAATCTTTGGAAACGACTACGCTCGTCTCGAGGTCACTGCACTGCTCTGCGAAGCAGTCTCTTTCTACAACCCACCCTCTCGAGGGCACAGGAGTGCTCTGCGAAGCAGTCTTTCTACAACCCACCATCTCGAGGGCACAGGAGTGCTCTGCGAAGCAATCTCTTTCTACAACCAACCCTCTCGAGGGCACAGGAGTGCTCTGTGAAGCAGTCTCTTTCTACAACCCACCCTCTCGAGGGTACAGGAGTGCTCTGCGAAGCAGTCTTTTTCTACAACCCACCCTCTAGAGGGCACAGGAGTGCTCTGCGAAGCAGTGTCTTTCTACAACCCACCCTCTCGGGGTTTTCATTCTCATAGTCTTATTATTTAAATTCGACAAATTTTAGGTTAACCAATATATCTATATAGTTTTCACTCACCGTTCCCTACCACAAAGTAGCTTTATTTCCAGTATTCGGGCCCTATGACCTGGAACAGTTATGCGAGAGTAAACTTAACCCACGCCCATCAATAATCCTATTTTGCTATTTCGGTTAAAAATCTGTTAGTGAACGTTTTTTGGTAAACCATAATGCGGCGCAAAACTGTTCGCGAACACAAAGCTCTGTGATTGTAATCCGGTAAATTTGTGTTCGCGAAAATTCAAGGAAAATTACCGAATTTTTTGCGAACGAAAATCTACCGGATTTGGATTCGCTGAATTTGTTCGCGAACACTGTAACGTAAACAACATGAACGAATGATTTGTGACGTCAGTATTGCGTTAAATTTGTTCGCGAACACAGACAAATACGAATCAGAAGCTAATAGGCGTTCTGTAACAGTTTTCACTGCAAATTCAAAATCGTCAAAATTCTGTTCGAACACAAACTGTAATTTTAGGTGCTTGTTTCTGATTTTGCCAATTTTCTGTTATCGAAAAGTCGATGAAATTTCCACATTTGTTCCGTAACTATGGTTTGCGCTTCGCTATCGGCTTTTACAAAATAGGATAGTCGATGGGCGCATCTTAAGTTTACTCGCGCATTAGTCTTATCCGTTTAATTATCGACGAAGCAGTTGGTGCAGTGGGATTGACCGTACTTGACATGAGAGTTACCTCACAATTTCCTTTTGGAAAACATTCTCTAGGAAAATTTTTTGTCCAAGCTTAGGTCGTACTTGCCTGCAATATGACAATCAATCACTACTGTAAGTATCGCAGTTGAGTGAGCGATCGAATTTAACTTAGTCATCAATTCCTAATCCTATTCATGACGTGCACTATCCAAGCTACGACTTGAACACTACCACCTCTTCTAACTATTCAGGTTTCCGTACCTTTCTACCATTCCTTGTGCCCCCAACTCAATTTTATGCCTGACATTGAAAATATGTATTTTCTTAGTATTATAAATAAAAATATAACGTCGAAATATCGAAAAGAGAATAAATTTTAGTTAAGTTGGGAAGAAACACAAAATGACAAAAACACCAGATTCTTCCGTCAGTTTCACAGTAACTTTCATGTTTTTGTATCTGTGAATATATGTTTTATTCTTTTGCTTTATTAATCGTTTTTGAATAAAAAATTGATCGATTTCTTCTTGTGCAAAAGTTAGATAATAGTAATAAAATTTTTAAAAAGAATGAAAAATTTTATTTATTTAAAAATGAGAAAAAAAAGAATTTTAACAGTAAATAAATGGAGTTGTTCAAAGAAGAAGTAGTGAAGAAATCTTTATTCATGTTCACACACACATATATATATATACATAAAATTCGTTATAATTTCAAGAATTTCAATGATATGTATACCCAAAAAAACGCATTATAAGTCATAATAGCAGAAGCAAATTTAAATTTTTAAACAAAAAATTTAAATTCCATATAGACAAATGCCGAAAAGTTTTAGAGTTGTAGTATTGCTTTACAATGTAAGGTGTAACGTGGTATAGATAAACGCTGTACCGCCTTTGTTAAAGCAATATTTACTATAACAACAATTAGGCAACTACTTTTTTGAGACACGAATAAGACCGCAAAAGACGTAAAAATATCACTAAATGTTGACCTGAAGTTGTGTCGATACAACAATGCCAACGTTATACCAAATAAGCTTTATTCTATGGGTTTGTAGAATATGTTCCCACGAAAATGGCTAAATATTACAAAAGTCGTTTTAATTTGGAGTGCCAAACATGATTAAGTTGTGTATTTCCCAGATTTTTAAATCGGGCCATGCCTAAATGTTCATGATAAGGGAGAGGTTGTTTTACATAGAGGTTTTTCTAGAATGGGGATCGCAAGAATTAATATGGTCCAAAAGGTTTGTCGTTTGAAAATTATAAATCCTTAGTATGTAAAATTTTATTCCCAAATTGAAAAAAACGATATAATGCTGCATGTACGCGAAATTTCGTTCGTAATTCCATTTGTTTGAAACAACATTCTGAAACTCACCATATCCTTAATCTTAAACGTCATAATTACCGTCTATTTAGTTTGGGACTTTCCCCTTGAGCTCGCCGAATTAAACCGACTGATTTTTAATTGGGAAAACTTAAAATCTATCCACTTTTACTCCAAAAATCAAAATTAGTTTTAATTTTAGCCATCTTAGTGAGCAAATTTTGCAGTAACGCGGCCATTAAACGGGGTTCATTTTTCCTGTTGAGTACATTTTCACTTTCCGTAACTACCTTTCAAAGCAGATATTTTTCAAACATTCCAAATGCTACGGCTTAAAATTCCCTCGGTATTCAAAAAGATATACTGAAATTGTTTCGCAGTGCCGTCTCTATGTCCGCATTTTGGATACGAAAATCCGTACTTCAGCTAAAGTGTGTTATTTCTTTAATTTAAGGTGATGACTTATTCCGAAAGCAGGACCACAATTATCGAAATGGTTCCAATGATGGATTTATATGACTCTCTTAAGGTAGACAAATGCCTCGACATCTAATTATTGACGCGCATGAATGGATTAACCAGATTCCATACTGTCCCTCTCTAATATATATGTAACGAAACCACAGCGGGGCGAACAGCACCGCGAAGTCGGCGGGGAAAGAAGACCTTGCAATAAGCTTGACTCTTATAATTCTGAATGTGAAACCCTTCGAACTGCAATATCCAATAACCGGTAATAAACGATTCGATACTACTTATCCTATAACTACCAATGTGTCTATTTATTTATGACTATTTACTCATATGCAATTACAATTCACTCATAAGTGCAAAACTTGCGTGAGATCAGTGTTTAGAAAGATTTTAGAACTGTTTGCTTTAAGCTTTAAGAGATCAATTCACTAAAGAATAGTGTAATTTATTACTAGACAAGCCAGTCTTGTCGTTCAGTGCTGTTGTTGCAGCTTAAAAACCGAGTCTCTTCAAGCTGCTTTCGAACAAAATTTGACGAAACTGGTTGATTATTTCAGGAACCGAATCAGATAATCGCTAATTTGCATAGAATTGGATATATAATCACGATTAGTTTTGGGGCCTTGCGTCTCAGTTGAACATTCTGCCATATGCAGTCAGTCTGACACTGCACAATCGTCGTGATTTTTATCCTTCTAAAGTGTTTTCTTATTAATAAACGATGTTTTCTGGTTCGTCCGCTAAACAAAGTAAGACTCCCGGGTCATACATTAGCCAAAAAATTAGATATATGTGAAATGTTACGATGAACCAGCCAGGATTCGATCCGGGGCCTCTAGCTTGCAAGACTAGCGCGCTACCGCTGCACCACATTTCCCAATCAACCCGATTTATAGCTTCGGTACGGTTGTACGACGTTATACTATTATTCCCTGCCTATATTTGAACTGCCCAGGTAAAATTGAGTTGGGGGCACAAGGACTGGTAGAAAGGTACGGAAACCTGAATAGTTAGAAGAGGTGGTAGTGTTCAAGTAGTAGCTTGGATAGTGTACGTCATGAATAGGATTAGGAATTGATGACTAAGTTAAATTCGATCGCTCACTCAGACTGCGATACTTACAGTAGTGATTGATTGTCATATTTGCAGGCCAAGTACGACCTAAGCTTGGACAAAAAATTTTCCTAGAGAATGTTTTCCAAAAGGAAATTGTGAGGTAACTCTCATGTCAAGTACGGTCAGATCCCCACTGCACCGACTGCTTCGTCGATAATTAAACGGATAAGACTAATGCACGAGTAAAGAACTCGAGATGCGCCCATCGACTATCCTATTTTGTAAAAGCCGATAGCGAAGCGCAAACCATAGTTACGGAACAAATGTGGAAATTTCATCGACTTTTCGATAACAGAAAATTGGCAAAATCAGAAACAAGCACCTAAAATTACAGTTTGTGTTCGAACAGAATTTTGACGATTTTGAATTTGCCAGTGAAAACTGTTACAGAACGCCTATTAGCTTCTGATTCGTATTTGTCTGTGTTCGCAAACAAATTTAACGCAATACTGACGTCACAAATCATTTGGACATGTTGTTTACGTTACAGTGTTCAGGAACAAATTCAGCGAATCCAAATCCGGTACGATTTTCTGTTCGCAAAAAATTGGGTAATTTTCCTTGAATTTTCGCGAACACAAATTTACAGTAGTACTAATTTGAAAAGGACTGCTGTTCACGAACAAGTTTTGCGCCGCATTATGGTTTACACAAAAAACGTTCACTAACAGATTTTTAACCGAAATAGCAAAATAGGATTATTGATGGGCGTGGGTTAAGTTTACTCTCGCATAACTGTTCCAGGTCATAGGGCCCGAATACTGGAAATAAAGCTACTTTGTGGTAGGGAACGGTGAGTGAAAACTATATTTCCATCCTGGTTAACCTAAAATTTGTCGAATTTAAATTAGATAAGACTATGATAATGAAAACCCCAAGAGGATGGGTAGTCAGAAGGACGCTGCTTCGCAGAGCGCTCCCTGTGCCTAGAGGGTGGGTTGTGAGAGAGCTGTTGGCAGAGCACTCCTGTACCCTCGAGGGGGTGGGTTGGAGGAGCTGCTCCGCGAGGCGCTCCCTGTGCCTCGAGGGTTGGGTTGTCGGAGCGCTCTGTGCCCCTCGATGATGGGTCTGAAAGACTGCTTCAGAGAATTCCTGTGCCCTCGAGGGGTGGGTTGTAGAGGAGCTGCTTCGCAGACTGCGGTGACCTCGAGACGAGCGTAAGGTCGGCTCCAAAGATTTTATGACTCAAAAGTCAGCAAATAATTACTAAGTGTACGAGATTAGATTGGTAATACGTCTTCAAGACATGAAATATCACGATGACCGAATGTCATACTGAGTTCAATAAGGAACTGAACTCCCATCTGAGCAAGCTCATCAACCAACAATCCTGGTACATTACGGAAGTATGGACAACAATCGTTGTCCATGTGGCATATTCTGAAAGAATAGGACAATCGTGGCTCATTGGACCGGATTTTGGAAGAACGGACGACAAGCCTAGGAATCCATGCGACGGATTCCGGAAGAATGAAGAACTACCAAACCTGTACAGGCTGTAATGACGTCCACGACGGTTACACAATAAGCGTCCGAAGCATATCGTCCCCTTTCACCGGAAATTCGACTTTCAACGGGAACAGTTGCCTGGCATTCAAAGCACAGTTGTTACGGTCGACATTACTGTATGACCCACATAATTTTAATTCTTCAGCAATCTGGAGCAAACTCGGTACAATTTTGCGCAGTACCATTGGGTGACTCGATACATCGATTGATAGCCCGGCCTTCGACTGTACGCTTGTTTGTAGAGACGCTATATCCTGCGGTTTCCAAGGGGACCGATCGCCATGATCTAGGTTGCTATTTGGACATCGTACACAGCGTGGTTCTCGCTGGAGATATGAAATCAAAGTATTTCCAAAATCTCATCATGACGGCAAGCTCAAATATCTCATCTCCTCTTGTTTAAATTTGCCCTGCCAAAGGATACAAAAAAGTACAAAACATTTTACAACTATGCATCCGAGTTCCACCAGTGATTGTCTCATAGCTCGAATCGAATCGCATTATACAGACGACGCCTGTTGAATATTCATGAGATTTTTTAAGGAAGCCATTCATCCGCTGCTGCGTCCTCTCGTTGCCCCGTCCTCAAAATCCCAACCCAGCTAGCTTAAAAACTATCACATTCTAACATTCTCTTAATCTCCGGGTAACACTAATTAGTTTCAACGGAGTTGACCTCAAAAATTCTGCACATTTGCCGTCAATGTTGTACGCCAGAACATCTTTCGACGATTAGTTAAAAGTGACAGAGATCAAACGCGAGGCCCAGAATTATGTTCAT
>JASANE010020424.1:0-12703 GCA_030248225.1 Trileptium ribeirensis | reverse complement strand
TTCGACTTATTAAATAAATGCTTCAACAGGTGTCGGGTGAAAAACGAATCCATCATTCAACGGCGAATTCGCGGAACTTAACTGAACGAAGTTTTAATACTCAAACAACGCAAAATTAGTAATGATGATTTTGTACAATGGCACATTTGGCTCTAAATTGACTCTATTATTTTGATTCAACCATAACTAATATTTCGACGCAACTGTGACATGAATCTATTGGATTTCTAAATAAATTTCAAGCCTACCGATTCATATTATTCGCAGTGTCTTCAGTTTGTAATGAATGAGGTACTGGTCCTGTGTGACTGGTATCCCAAGAATATTCCTAATATTAAATAATTTTCCAGGTCGTCGAATGAAAAAATAACGTACAATGCAATAGATAAGCACAAATTATTTTTATTGTTTTAATTTTGTCTTCAGATGTGAACGTTGACAATCCAGATGAAAAATCCATCATCACTTACGTTGTTACATATTACCATTATTTCAATAAAATGAAACAAGAAACCATTCAGGGCCGACGTATTGGAAAGGTTTGTTTTGAAACGCTCGGTTTTGGGTTGTGTTCATTAAATGATTATTGTTGCTTATTCTTGCTTGAGTACCGTTTGGTTGCTGAAGTACCTCTACTGCAATGATTGATGGCCACAATTGAATTCAGTGGTCGCCAGTTATAACAATATCTACGTTCGGTATGAATTAGAGTGTGTTATGTTGTAATGCTGGGTGCTTTAGTGACAATAGGGGAAATATTAAAGCGAGTTGCGAAGTAGTCATTGATTTGGACAGACCGCTTAAACATCTATGTTGCGCAAAAAATCTTCAGACTTCCTTTAGTGAACATACTGGGCCCGGGTAACGGCCCACATTGATTTCCCTGCGAACCGTGTAAACATTGATGTGTCATCGCTAACATCATTAGCACATTTTGCATGGAATCTGTGCTTCGATTTCATTAAGTCATGCCATGAGATTGATTCATAATTTGTAATCTGCAGAGCTGGGCATAGCTTTTCGAAATGTCTTGGGGAATAGTTTAGGCTGAATAATAAATTTTATTCTACTTGCTGGGCAGTGTCGGCTATTAAGTGTTGTACATGGTGTTTTAGCATTAGAAATACGTAGTATGAATTAATTATTAAAAATATCTATTGGACAGAAAATATGCATGGAAAATAAATTATTGCGGTTCTGGTATGTCGGGACAAGCCTGAGTTTTTTTTATAATCGGGATTCGCCGCCCTTGAGGATAGGTCAGTAGGTACACGCCATGCATGTAGTTAGAAATGGTGTTTTCTTTTAGCCACCAGGCCAAAATTGGTCAATTTAGAAAAGACAGTCATAATTTTGGCACTAGTCCACTCAGCTCGCGACTAGCTCAAAATATAGAGCAAAATTTTTCGAAAATATGTTCAGTTTGGTTACATATAATTAAATACAAACCATCAAAATGTCTATATAGGTTTTCCAGAAACCTGCATGCGATGGCTTGGTTATTTAGAGACCAGCACAAATACTTGACACGTTGTCAATGGCTTTAGGGTTCACGCGGTATTAGAATTTTTAATGTTTGCTGGCTGCAGGGTGCAAAAAATTTCATTGTGGTATACACATCAAACACAGCCTGTTATAGGTGATTAAACAAAATTGATAACTTAAAAAATAAAACCACTGTAGCTCCATTTCAACTTCGTTTATGAGATACTAGTTAATGAATTATTTTATCGAAACTTGAAGACGTTCATTTGAAGGTTGTCGACCAGTGTATGGAAAACGATCGAATGATTAACGAATACGAATCGCTTACTTCGGAGCTGCTTGAATGGATTAAACGAACCATTGAACTGTTGAACGATAGACATTTTCATAATTCGCTGTCTGGAGTACAAAAACAGCTTGCCGAGTTCAATACATATCGTACTGTTGAAAAACCACCAAAGTAAGTACAACTTGGGTCCCTGCGCTTGATAAAAGGCGGGAAAATGCTGGAAATTTGCTTTAAATACTGTAATTTGAGATTCTAATGGGGGAATTGGACATAACTTTATATACAAACTATTAAACTATGACAAGGCTAACTGAGATACCGCGTAACATTCTAACGCAAACCGGATTAAATTTTTTGGCGATTATTTTTAGGTGTAGCACTTTTTAACTATACGAATAATTATTGACATGTGGGATTCTTCCTTGTAAGCGTGGCAAATTGACTTAGAATATGCTGGAAATTTGCTTTAAATAGTGTAATTTGAGATTCTAATGGGGGAATTGGACATAACTTTATATACAAACTATTAAACTATGACAAGACTAACTGAGATACTGCGTAACATTCTAACGCAAACCGGATTAAATTTTTTGGCTATTATTTTTAGGTGTAGCACTTTTTAACTATACGAATAATTATTGACATGTGGGATTCTTCCTTGTAAGCGTGGCAAATTGACTTAAAAGATGCAGGAAATCAAGCAAGTAAATGCTGCAGACACCCTTTACATCTGTTGGTCGTATTAATAAAGAACAATTGTGGTAAATTTTATTGTTTAAATGGAGAAAGGGCCCTCGGGTATATCGATCTCCCCAGGTTTCATTTGTGATAATGTTGCCCAGGTTCTTAATTTTTGTCTTACTTGCTTCATGCATCCCTGATTCTAAAATGGGCTGCTAGAGAACTCTCCACCAGGTGGAAATCCACAGGGGATTATAGATAGCTGAAAGTTGTCTATTCCTCGTGTGGCTAATCCTGCCAGAGATGCAAACTCAACAAGCCCAGACTCAGATCGGCTGTTTCGCTACTGGACATAATTATCTGAATGATCGTCTTTTCAATCTGGGAATGGTTCTCAGAGCAGTGTTTGCGAAACTTGCAATACAGAAGAAACCTCGCAACATGTTGCTCTCGACTGGAACAGTGTGTCTGAAGTTAGGAAGCATATATATTGTCGGAATGCTTCTGACCTTACTAGCTTCCGCCAAGGCGGAATCAAAAAATAGTGAGATTTGCCGTGGAATGCGACAGATTTTGATATAATTAGAATGGGACCGTGTAACGGGCATGTTTTTGTCTACTCAGCTAATTTGACCTACCATAATTTCATGTATCTATTTAAGTGAAAGATAACATGGTAATTGCAAACAAGCAAGTGGGCAGCTTTGACGTAACTGGAATAACTAATACAATACTGTTCTGGAATAATTCTAATGCTCGTTGTTTAGCAGCAGCCCTACACCCTGGAAACTAAGTAGCTAGAGTCACGTTAAAGTTTTTATTCTCTGAACAATGAAATTATTCTTGGGTTGGACTTCCCCAGATATAGCTAAAATAGGCTATTCAGTATGCCTGCAATTGCCTTATGGCAGCATCATCGGTTTTTGTATGCCTCTATGCTTGTATTGTGTTTCGGGATTTATTTACATTCCAGAAATTAGAAAAGACGTGCTATAGTAAGGATTATTTTATTGCAACACTATCTAATTGTTCTTTATGGATTTAAATTGGAAAAAGTTATACAATTCATTCAATCTATATAAATTTTTGTTTTTATTTCGTATATTTATTTTAGGTTTGTTGAAAAAGGAAATTTGGAGGTACTTTTGTTTACGCTGCAGTCAAAAATGCGCGCCAACAACCAAAAGCCGTATACTCCGCGTGAAGGTAAAATGATATCAGATATTAATCGCGCTTGGGATCATTTGGAAAAATCAGAACATGAACGCGAATTGGCTTTGAAGGAAGAGCTCATCCGGTAAGATTGTTGCTTTGGAACTTGTAATAGTCATACGCAGACTGTCTGTTAGGTTAAAGGCAAACCATATAATTAGGGTGAGTTTATTAAGTGCTAATCATTGTGCTATGGAGGAAAATACTTTATTTCAGGCCGGAATGCTTAGTGCATTATAAATGGTAAAAATATGAATTCCGGATAGATGTTTGTTTCCTGTTATTATGCCCTCCGTGTTTAAGTTATAGTTTAAGACAAGTGATAATATTCTTGTATGTGCTGTTATGAAAAGTTTGCTGCAGTTAATATGTGATCACTACTGTTTTAAGCGTTGTTTGGCCTAAAACGAAACAGATTTTGTATGATTTTTGATAATTCATAGCTGCCGTTAGAAGAATAAGTGCGTTTGAAATCGCAATACATCGAAATTGATCCAAATGTTGTTAAATAAAAATTTCTATCATATTCGCATTTATTCCAGCGGTCATTGTACATTGCTGTTGCGTAAATTGTCATATGTTAATCTGTGTAAATCGGCCCGTTCAAAGACATGATACCATTTCGGTTTTCAGAATTGTCTGAAATAGTGCTGCTTGATTGATTTTATTTGGTGCTTGTGCCATATTTCTTGGGTGTTTAGCATACTTTTTACCATCTTCGAAAGCTGTTCGAAGTTAAATTTTGCTCCACATTCTTTCGAAATTCGACAGTCGTTCCATGTGAACAGGATAAGGCACTGACAAAGGGGAAGTAAATTTTGTTTCCGTGACCTGAATTAAAATTCTTACCTGATCCTTTTTGATCGGAATCCACAACACATTGAATTTGATATTGAATTTTTGCAATTTTAAGTACATAATCTTCTTCTTCGTAGTGTGGAGTTATGGTGCATTTGGAAAATAATGGCGATATACCTGGTCTTGCTGCATATAATGTATTGTAAAACTATACAACCAGGATTAAGCATTAAGGATAAGAGCTTTAAGTTTTGTTTTAATTTATTGGTTTATGTTTTTATACTTGTTTTAGCGAACATGTGTTTGGTGCGTTGTATGGTGATAATAATAATTATTTGTCCACTTATTGTGTTTCAGGCAGGAAAAACTTGAACAGTTAGCCGCCCGATTTACACGAAAGGCTGGTATGAGGGAAACATGGCTGAGCGAGAATCAACGATTAGTTTCTCAGGTAAATTAATATTCTTGTTACAGATTCGGGTGAAATCGAAACAAATGTGCACAGCATTAAGGTTGTTGCGTTTTTTATTGTTGAAAATGATTAGTTTTTAGATCTGCTGCAAAATAATCTCTGTGGAAAACACCATTCCAGATTGTGTTGCTTTCGGCATTTATACAATAATTTTTAGCAATTGATAGATTTTGTCTGGTTTTACATTAACCCTAATCCCACAGCTTATTCATCGTAGTTAGGAGGATGTATTTTTCCACAGTTTATGTCAGCATGTAGGTCTGAAGCAAAACGAAGGTCTGATTTGCTTTCTTCTGAAAATATAGCTCTTTAATTTCAATTATATAATTTTTTCTAGAGTTTTGTATGCCCACTTTTTCTTACAGGATAACTTTGGCTATGACCTACCGTCGGTTGAAGCAGCGATGAAGAAACACGAAGCAATTGAGACTGACATATACGCATACGAAGAACGCGTCCAAGCTGTCGTTGCTGTTGCGGAAGAACTTGCCAGCGAAGATTACCATGACATTGACCGCATCAACGCACGGTAAACTGTTTGTTTTTACGGATACTGTAGCGTGCCACTACGATAGTACAGTAATGTGCTACAACAGTTTGATATACCATTTTGAATGAAAAGTATGCAGTCAATGTCATGTCGATTTTACATGAGTGTTTACGTTTACAATGTTTTCTAAAATGTTTATTAGTGGATACCTAAATTAACTCAAATGAAAAGGCGTCCGTAAATAATAAACGCGAAATATTTTTAAGCTGTGTTGTTTTTGTGCAATTATAGATTTTTTATTGTGTTTTAAACGTTGTCTTTTTGTTACAGAAAGGAAAACGTTCTTCGCTTATGGAACTATTTGCTGGAGTTGCTTCTAGCTCGGCGTGTTCGCCTCGAACTCAATATGGCCATTCAGAAAATATTCCAAGAAATGCTTTACGTTCTCGATCTGATGGAGGAGCTTAAGGTGAACGTGGCACATTATATTTATTTATTGTATTCTAACAACTAGGCATCACTCATTCTATCTAATACACTTAAGGTTAGTGTATTTAAGTAGCTTACCTGTAACTCTCTGTCGTACTTGGCACCAGGTAAAGGAACTAGTGACACGTTTTCCTCATGGTGCGTTTTCAATATGTTCTCCAGCGTTGTTTTTGATGAATATTTCGGCCGCCAGTTTGCATGTTGCAAGAAGCAATACACTCTACTAGATGTTAATTTTGATACGTTATAAGAGTAAATTTGCAAGTTCCTAAATCTAATAATATATCAGTTGTATGTATTATCTACAATATCTCTGTGATACTTAGTAAAGTATGTTAGTAGTATACCACTTAATCAGGGAGTAACAGGAATTCCGGTTCCGGCGAAAATCGTGTTCCGGTTGCGGTTCCGGCAAAGGGCAAAAACCATACCGGAACCGGAATTTCGGTTTAAAAATTTTGTTTGAAATTTTCCACGTTTTTTGCTTCATCCTGTAATCCAAACATATGTAATATATATTGATGATCATATATAATGATCAAGCTCTAATACAACCAAGCAAAAGAAAAGATTAACTAACCAATTTGTCGTGTGAAACGTAAGTAGGGCACATAATTTGAGCAGGAATTTTTAATAATAACCTGCAGGAGTTTGTTAAATCAAAACCAGGTCGATGCTTGTAGCAGCTATTTTACACATCCGGAAGTCTGTGGGATACGTTGGAATTAAACCGGTCCAACTCGGTAACAGAGTATGGCTTACGCAGAAGTACTTAGGGTATGCTTGGCTAACATAAATTGCGTCAAGCAGCCGCCAGTGCGCTTGTAAACTTGGTAAATCAGTCTAAATTGAAGTAAACTAACGTTATCTGCAACGCAGCTAGAAACTGCTTTCTTGGCAATGAACTGTATTTATTGAGTGCGAGCAGCATCACAGTGTGTCTCATTTATAGCATTCTGATTATAAAGTTATCATCATTATGATCTAATTGACGGGCACTGTTTGTCCAACGATAGCCTAAACAGTGTCTCTGACCACTGATTAGAAAATTACCTTCTATCTATTATTTTCTCTTAGAATTTTATAAACCAATAATTTTAAGTTTCCTACAGAAGAACATGCAACAAACGTATGTGTAGTAAAGGGAGGCGACTGGAGACGGAGCGAAAGTGTGTATTCTACGCTCCAAGCTTTGTAAGCACATTCGATTTGACGTAGTGTACGCAATGGTGTATAGTGGAAGGCATTTTTTGGTCTGCATGTCCAAAAATCGACATATTTGATCGATAAATAAACATTATTAGCTTCCTCAGTCTCTTTAAAGTTTCAGAAAGGCAATAATACAATCGCAATACATATGTAAAAGTTATTTTAATGCATTTTAAATCCACTATACCTTCATTTATTCCATCATCTGTTTTACTATATATAAATTTCGAAGACCAGGTTCCGGATCCGGTTTAAATGGACGGTTCTGGTTGCTGGTTCTGGTTCCGGTAAATTTCGGTTCCGGTTATTCCCTGCACTTAATCGTTGCCTTCACTTCTTATACAGATATTCTTATCTTCAGACAACGGACTATAATGTTAGCAAATATTTGTTTGTACGATCGTTTAAAAATATTCAGATCCGGTTAGGCTATTTCTATTTGATCTGCGACGTCAGTAGTGTGGCAGTGGCGTTTATACATATATTCTTGTCATTGAAGGGTCGATTGTTGTCTGACGATTATGGTAAACATTTAATGGGCGTGGAAGACTTGATTCAGAAACACAAGCTTATTGAATCCGACATTGGTGTTGTCGGTAAACGTGTTACCAGTGTCAACTCACAGGCTGAAAAATTCACGCTGCCTGAAGGTCCGGATGGCTCTGGTAAGACGTTTTGCCCTCGTACGTGATATCTTAGTTTTGAAATTCCCCCGGCCTAAAAGTTCAATCATGATATGTGTGATGCATGTATACGCTTCAATATAGCGTCTATTTCGCCAGGTGCACAATACTGTTGCTTTAATTACAAAACATTTCATAAACATGATAATGTCCAGTCGTTGTAAGGTAATATGTATGTAAGATTTTAGTACTTAGCACTTAATAGCTTTCTTTGTTAACAAACCGAATCGATTGGCGAAATGAAGGGGCCTTCGTTTGTTCACATATTATTTAAGCGAGATTAACTGGATAATAATGACGTCAGATGATTAAATGAATTTTGCAAACATCTACATAAAGAATTTTGTGTCAGTTAGCAAATTATGTTTGCATGTAATCATATAAATTTCGTTTAATTTATTGTTTACTTAACATTTTAGTGGAAAGTCTAGAAGTCGAACGAAACTCTCAGGGCTTAATCCTGGCTATAATTGTAAATATTCCATAGCAACGAAAATACGAAATTAAGGAACTGATAGCATAGGTTGTTGCTGAATTACATAATATAGAAGTCATCATTTTGTTTACACAATCTGTAAACCCTGGTCGAAAATGAAAGGACTTGTAGTTTTAATAATATTGTTCTTTAGTTCCGAAAATAACCAATTTTGTTCTTGCCCTATTTTAAGGTTATCGTCCAGTAGATAGTGCAGTTGTAAGCGAACGGATGGCTATCTTGGATGAAAAATATGCCGAGCTACTTGAATTGGCGAAGGAACGTCGTTCTCGGCTCGAAGACAACCGTCGCTTATGGCAATTCTTTTGGGATGTGGCTGAGTTGGAGCAAGGTTTTAAGGAGCTCGAACAAGTGTTGTCGTCTCCTGATGTCGGACATGATGTTATGTCAGTTAAGCTGTTGCTGTCGAAACATAACGTAAGTTGCCTTGGTGTGCAACAATACACTGCGTTATTATCATGATATACTTCCTAAACTTTTGGAGCAAGTTATTCTGCATGAACATACATACATAAAATATACTATTAGCATTATATTCGCTCGCACATACAAACTACATATATATTCATACATAACACTAGCATCGCGTTCCGGCAGGCTTCTGATAATATGTGTGTGGCGCTGTCTGGTGCTGGTGTGACCTCGAGTGCGGAGGATAGCCAGTTACTTAGGGATAAGGTGATGATAATCAGCATGTTGCGTGGAAGCACTGATATAGGGCCCGCAGGCCCAACATTGATTAAAATAGAAATGCTTGGAGATGATTTTGTGGCTTACCCCCAGCATAAGTGCAGAGATTTTTCCATGCTGGCCAAAGAATAGGTCTGTATCCCGTGATATGGAAGTAAAACCACGACTGAGCAATACAGCCAGTAACTCAAACAGCGAGTTGAAGTAAGTTTGGAAAGAAAAGGCACCAAACTAAAACGGTGCCGGTCTACTAGCTGTTGGTTACCTTTTCACAAATTTTTTTGCACGAGTTCAGGCTATTCGGTAGACATTGTTTTTACTACGGGCAGAGGTAAAAAAGTATTAGGTTAATAGGCTTAGAATTCTTTTAAGTATGTTTATGTATTTGTGTTTCTAAATTTACCACAGCCTGTGACAGATGTCTAAAGTTAAGCAAAGTATTCCGTGCAGATTAATAAAAATAAAAGTCAAACTATAAAACTATTGAGTTTAACATAGCAAAGCTATAAAGGTACGAGTCTATAGACCATAGTGCTGAAGAGCAATGCGCGCAGTAGCGTCATAATGAACTGTCACAGACTATGCCGTATTGTTTCGAGATCACTAAAACATGTACCGTGTTTAGTAACCTATGATTGAGCTATACAGGACTAGAACAACCTGGCTAGTCCAAAGTGGGGGGGCAGCATTTTCGGTTGCCCACCCCCCCCCCCCCCGGCAAAATGGAGGTACCCCCTGGTTCGTACCCCCGGCAAAAATTTGGGTACCCCTGCTCAAAGCCCCCTGCTGAGAAAAATAAACGTCTAAACGCGACAAAATCCGGCCAGAAAATTGGCATCCGGCAAAATCCGGCACCCCCGGCTATAATTTCCGAGGTTTGGACTAGCCAGACCACTGTAGTCGAGGAATAAGTATTACTAGTTTACTTAGGCAGCGCCATGACTATGGCAACTGACATAGAGAAGTTAAGGGTAGTTCTAAACTATAGGGTTAATGTTAAAACAAAGTTAATGCTAAATTAGTTTAGCCTAACCAAATAAACCAAGTAACATATAATGTAAGCCTAAGATAGTTCCAGCAAAACCTTGGGAGCGAGTGATCACAATTACTTTTAACTGTGTTTTAGTTTAGAAGTTTAAACTTTTTAAATCAGGCTTCAGAATTTTGATTTGTAAAGGGATTCAGAAACAAATTAGAAATATTTAAAGTGATTCGGGTAATAATTTTCGTAAGACTTTTGTAGTTTTGTAAATTTTTATTATGGTTTTGATGCAACATTTAAGTAATTTCATGCCCTTCACCAACATCTAGTTTCTAAGTGTAGACCTGAAATAGTATTATAGTTCGTCCTATTACATCTCACAGGGCTAAAAGAGTCGGACAATAGGCAAAAGCAACGGTGGTAGTCAGTCATGAATAGAATGAAGTCTGTGGAGTAATGGATGTCCAGTTCCCCCAAGCGCAAAATTTCTCCGGTTACTGAGTAGTTCGATACTACCAGGCGATATGTCGTTCAAACACGAAGAACTAGTCCCGTAGCTAGTTCCCACCCCGATTAATACCACCATGGAAATACCTATGCCTTCGGGGATGAGCAAATTTTAGGAATTTTAACCCACACCAAAGGGTGGTTGACAAATTACGGGAAATTGCTAAAGACATGTCCCGACCCCGTTTATAACCAAACCAGGTTACTACCGACCACTGTCGAAATCATTAATAGTCGAAAGTGTAGAAAAAACCTAATACTTATTGAACATTGAGATACAATGAAGTCGTCTTTGACTAAAGCCAAAACTTGTTAAAATAAATGTTGAGTCATATCGAACCTCATAGAAACAGCTGTGGGCAAGTCCAATCTTTGTAAAGCTTTAACAAATTAAGTCAGCTATGATCATCAAGTCCTTAAAATCATAATAAATCAAACTTAATAAAGTCTAAAGTCAGAACTTAAACTTTATCAGTCGAAAACCAGAGAAGACATTAGTAATTCCCGTCGAAATTTAAAATATAATAGTAACAAAATCTCGTCGTCGACCTGTGCAGGCACAAAACTAAGGCTGATTTTGCAAACCCATCTGTTTTTTGCAATTGAGGGATATGCAAAGCAATTGTCACTAAGTAGCCAACCCATTTCCTATGGGCTGTTTATTTCCCAGGGTGTTATCGAAAATTCAAACCACCATATTAGATACTGAATCAACAACGGTATAACGTTACATTTGATACCATATCTTTTGAATAAGCAAAGTATTTAAATAAATCCTTAAAATTGTTTGGAAAATCACTCTAAAAGTTGGCAGATTCTAAATCCATCGAAAGTTTAGAATTTTGAGCAAAAACCTAGTCGAAAATTTACGAAGACGAGATGTCCTACAATTAACTGGTACCACACGTTGATGGATTTCAAGGTATTTTCTCGTGTAGTGATGATTACCGAAAGCTGTCTTTCATTACGCTGCGTCTTATTCTACATGGGACTTTATTACTAACAAACAAAATAAAAGAAATTGTAATGTATTATCGTAGTGGCGTAACTAGGCGCCAGTATTTTGTCCATCGTCGCTTAGTAGCTGGCTTCTTGAAATTGGAGGCCCTGGAATTTATAGAAATGTTTGGTTTTCTTTGGTAAAACGGGTTCTTTTTGGGAAAACTTTTGGGCACACCGTTACAATTAGTTTTGCCTCTTCAAAATACCCCAGTATGACACAAAATGGACAATATTTTTAGCTAAAAATTTATTAGTGTTAGATGAAAACTGCGTTTAAGTCTTAATATAGAATGTTTTATAGATGATTATGTGGCGATTCATTATATTTTTGCGTTTTTAAAAGAGAGTTTGGGGTGTCCATGCCTTCTGTTTCACCGGGGCCGCGCCATTTTATTCCCACGGGCAAACTTTGGTGCTTGTAGTTCCGATTCAGGCGCTCACCCGGTGCCTGCATCTCCGCAAAGGTTTCAGCGCATGTAGAAGCCACACCAGGACTATCATTTTTGATGTCACTTTTAATTACTTTGGAGGTTCGGATGGGGGCGACCGTTGTGGAAGCCAAAATTTGTAGCAGGGTATGATCTGAGGAACTACTGAAACCGTGTAACTGTAGCTGTGAAAACCTGTGACATCCCTCTTTTCGTGTGGGCACTAGCAATAAGGTTTATGTTTTTGTGTATTTCGCAGAAACTATCAAACGTACTCCTTCCAAAATCAAGATTACAGTGCTTTGGCTGAGAGAATTTTAGTCCTGTATGGTTGATTATTTGAGTAATAGCTCAAATAAAAAACTGTGTTTCTACGGGCTCCGCCAGATAGTGACTGGATATAATTAATAGCCCTGTATCCGCTAGTAATATCGGATATAGTGAAGAAATTATTCAGTGTGTTCTTGTACTATTACTTGCATTTTACCATAAACTTCAGAATATTGAAAGTGATATGGAAGGCACTGAACGAACCATCAACAAGGTTATGGAAAGCGGAAACGAATTAATCAAAGAACAAGTTATTGGCAGCGAAGAGGTACATTAGAGTATCTGCTATGTCATAAGAGTGTCGATAAATTTTCTTTTTGAAATCCGGAATGTTTGAATAAGTAAAGCGACGATTTTTACGGCGAGGATATTTACAAACGCTTCGTGACGCGTTATAGCTTTACCTTTATTAGATTGCAAAATTCAGTATAACATGCGACTATCGTCAAGCGATAGAGAA
>JASANE010020423.1:0-30841 GCA_030248225.1 Trileptium ribeirensis | reverse complement strand
ATAGGTATGTAATATGCCTTACACCAGGTTCAACATAAGCCGGAAGGGTAAATGGCTTTATTTGACGGAAAACACATGCACAGATGCAATCCACGTATTTGGTGACCGTCAGATTAAGTCAAGTGTGGACTATCCCGGTTTCGATGCGATACGATATACTAAGTCTAAGTCTTAGGCTAAGGTTACATCTTTAGCGTAATTAATTAGCTGAACAGAGATCTTGGCAGTCTCAAAAGTTGGAGACTATGGTCTCCCGAATCACCCTATTTCAGACGTTATACGTATTAATTGCCCCTCAGGATTATTTGAAGTTTGTGCTATGTCAAATTGCGTTGAGCCCTGAATAAACAATGCTTTATATAAAATTATATTATTTATACTAACTATTTTTTATAATAAAATGTTTTTGTACTAAAGTACTTATATTATGTGAATTAAATTTCCCATTTGAATTAAAATTATCCCATTAAAATTATTTTTCGCCTCAACGCACCATTAAATAGGCGTCTTAAAATCTAATTTTCGGATATTTTTGCAAATTTTCGCTCAAATTTTTATCAAAAAGTTTTGCAACATTTTTTTGGTGAATTTAAACTTTTGAACACTGCTCAAAGTTTTGCAGCCTAGTGCTTCAGCCACTCAGGAACTACGACGAGCAGATCTTAAAAAAATATTCAACTGAAAATTTAAGCTAAAATGTTGAAGCATTGGTCAGATTTTTGATCCATTTCCAAAATTTGATCAAAATTTGAGCAAAAAGTTTGAACGCGTAGAACGCACTAATGTTAAAATTGCCCGCTTTCGTATTTTATATATCTTTATTTATATATTCTATATATTCCACATGTTCAATATATATTCTATATATATTATTTTAAAGCAAAACGGCAGAATTTCACCTGGTTTATTGATAGTAAATGTTGGTTTCTTTCTAGCATGTGCCTAAATTTATATTCTTTGTAACGCATAAGGAATTGTTTGTGTGCACGAATACCTTTGTACTAAAATGTTAGGATTTTGCTATATATTTCAATGTTCTATATGCACTACATTTTTTTAGAATTTTACCCTACGGAATTTAAATCTAATTATATCTATCGTGTTCATCGCTATGCGAATGCTAAACTATGTATATAAAAGGTTTTGGACTTCTGGAATGAATAAGAAACAGTTATCAGTGGCATTCAGAAATTTTCTTTACATTTCTTTATGTCATAACAGAAGTTTGATTGATTTTTCTCTTAAAAAGAAAAATGTCACAGCAGTTTAAAGTGTCATATATTGTGTAGTTTAGAGCACACAATAAACTTATAACTAAGTTTATAAACAAGTTTATGTACATATAAGTACGGTTTTAGTTGTCGATGAGATAAGTTTGAAAATTGTATGTCTTAAAATTGAAGGAAAAACTTGGATTCTATCACTAAATTCGTGTATAATCACTACGACGGCATATTGGAATTATACTCAGACTCCACCATATAATTCAGACCGATAGTAAACATCTTACCCTGGCAGTTTTCATAATGGCCAAGAATCTAACTGGGCTTACAAATTTTAAAATGCGGTGAATTTTGAAATTTTGTTTGATGCAATGTTTGAATTTATGATTTGTCTATTCGGGATTTGTATCTAGCGCAAGTTTGTCAATGCTTTTGTTAAACGAGTCGAAGACAACGTCAGAGACTAAACATTTGAACCTTATCTCCGTCATTTTAATCAATATTTTAGTCAAAAAGATATAAAAATTTTTATACTAAAGATAATAAATACGCTTGGTTTTATTATACCGCTTATTTTAATGATAATATTAGATAAAGTAGTAATAATGCCCTGTATGTAATATATATGGTATGCCAAACATTAAATTGGTAAAATTATATGTATTCTAATTCATGAACTTAAATACGCAGAATCATTTACTGTCTTTACTGGCAAAAATAATAATAATAATAATAGAAACATTTATATAGCGTCAATTTCGCCGAAGCATTGCAAAGGCGCTGATACAAAATACTACAGGAAATACAGACTTTACATACGTACACGTAGACAAAACATAACTGAAAGAGTATGCACGTAAACAGACACTGATAACATTGCCAAACATAAGACAGTTTATTTTTTACATACAATTTTATACAAAACAGAGAAGAGAACAGTCCAGTCCTACGGAATAAGTGCGTTTTAAGCCAAGATTGAAGGCTTCTAGTGATAGTTCAGAGTCCCGCAATGTCCGTGGCAGTTTATTCCATAATGATGGCGCCAGAAAAGAGAAAACATTTCTTCGTGTACCATGTGTTCCGAGGATGCGTTCATTAATTAGACGAGGTGTTGCTGCAGATTGTAACATCTGTGCTAGGTATTTTGACTCATTTGAAGTTAATACACGGTGAACTATAACCAATGCTTTAAAAGAAATTCGTTCGTGAAGGGGAAGCCAATGTAAGCGTCGCAGTATTGGGTAATTAGAACCCAATAAGATGTGCTCTAATCAACTGAGGTGATAAAAAACTTGGGGTTAGGAGTATTTACATTTAGTTTTCGGCTTCGTTTTGTCTCGAAAATTTTATTTCAATTCGAAATTGAGGCCAGACATGGCGGATTATTTAGGGCACTGTACCGTACTATTTATCCTGTGGTTATGGGATCAATTCACGTTGGTTCCTTTTTGCGTGTTCAGTAGTTTTTGTTCCAGCAAATATACACGCGCATGATGCATATATAGACACATAATAAGATTGCCAGAGCACTAATTTTTACATGATGTATCAATTATTTAGGCTTGAAAAGGATTTACAATAACATTCTTTCTATTCTGTAGGAACTTGTGCTTCACCGGTGAAAAGAAGAAATTTAGGAATGATGCGTTTGGTCTGGCGTGTTTTACGATATTTATAAAGTGCGCAAAAGAATTTGTCTGAGAGTGATTTTTAGTTTTTTTTCAATTTGATTACAATCTACGTTTAAGACGCTATCTACGTTCTCTAGAGTTGCGTCCGGTTTCTACCAAATCCTACCGAACACTTTTGAAGAGCATACCGCCCACGTGGGTTCTTACTTTGCCTAAAATTAATCCTGTACGAGTTTAGGGCTTTAGTATTTCCGTCGTTCGACTTCTAAAGGTGCCATGGAACCGAATTGACTATTGTGATTGTATCGTTTAACTCTTATCCTTTTACATTCCAGTTGACTTACAAAGTGCCAGCTGAACTCCAAACTGCCTAAAATTAATTTTGTACAAGGCTCACGTTATAAGAAGGGTCTATAATATTTTCGTGTGTGGAACATGGAACGTTCGCAGGGTTTTTTTTGCATTTTATCCCCCAGCTCGCATTTGCCCAGAAATGGTCACATTCTGGAAATTTTGGTATTTTTGTGATCCTCGAGACCTTCCTGATCATTTCGACCAAAACATTGACTTTTATAACGCAGCTTGACGATCTGAATCGAATGGTAATATTTTTAACGGGATACAGTAACCGAATTTTAAGTTATGGCCAAAAATATCGGAGGCTGAGAGGCTGAGCAATTTGACAGTTTTGGCCATAACTTAGGATCTGGTTATTGGATCCCGTTAAAAATATCACCATTCGATTCAGCCCGTCAAGCCGCGTCGAATGGTATTTAAAAATCTAATTTTTAAGAAAAAAATTTTTGGGTTCCCATGGACCCAAAAAAGCGAAAATTTTAAAAACTCAATTTTTTGGTCGAAATGATCAGGGGACGTGTCGAGGATCACAAAAATACTAAAATTTCCAAAATCTGACCATTTTTGGGCAAATGCGGGCTGTGTGGATAACGGAAAATAACCGTTCGCAGTTGGATTTGTTAGTTTTCCCCTCAACTCCTGGTGGGTGCTTCATGATGTTCATTTTGAACAAATCAAATGACTATTTGCCAGGATTCAAAGGTTAAAAACCGGAAGACAAAGAACCAAAAATCAATTCCTATGAATTTCCTCTCCATAATTCCAACAAATTTTCATTTTTGTAAAAGAGAATTACAATTGGTGAGTATATCATTGTCGAAGTAACGCAAATACGCCATCAACTATTCAAAATTCTAGAAATCAAAATTTCATAGCAAGCCTTTAATAGTTCTCAACTCTGCGGCCTACGATAAGCTAAAGTTGGAAGCCAGAATTCTAGATTAAATTAGAAATAGACATAATTCGCCAAATTTACATGACTAATAAAGCAGTTTTTGAGTTTTTACTACAACAGATTTGCAAATTCTCAGTTATAAATCATGATATAATTTGTATAAATTTTTTTACACAAAATTCTCTATATACATATAATATATTCAGGAATGTGTACATTGAAATAGAAGAGACTAAATTAGCCGGCTCTGCTCACGTTTTCCCTTTGATAAAATAAAACCAGTTAAAGTTAATAGTCTTTTATTAAAAACCACATCATTTTAGTGACAGCTTATTCCAGTCACAGACCATAAACAACAACAACAACAACAGCAAAAAAAATAAACAATAAACAATTGGAATGAATAAGAATGTGAAAAAAGTGAAAAAAAATAGAAAATATTTCTAGAAAAACACAGAGTGAAACTGTATTTTCTGCAAACAAACACTCTGACTGCTTAATGCTTGCTAATCATCGAACAATGACGTGAAAAAACATAAAGACTACGACCATTTGTATAAGAAAGCCAAGCCTTGTTGTTTGAGTCAATAATTAATTGAGTTGGAAGCTGAGATGAAAACCCTGCCCATGGGCTTACAGGCACTAGTCCCGGAGTGGTGGCATCACAGAAATTACCAAAGTGTAGTTCTCAGACATAAAGACTACGCCTTTCCAAGTAATTACTAAAGTATTAGTTCTTAGACATAAAGACTACGCCTTTCTCAGGAAAGCCAAGCTTTGTTGCATCGGGCAATAATTAATTAATATGGAGGCTGAGCTGAAAACCCTGCCCATGGGTTAACATGTACTGGTCTCGGAATGGTGTCATCACAAAGATTTACCAAACGAATTTTACAAAAGGGTTGTAGTTTTGAGCGGACACGAATGAAGGCTTACTATTAGCTGACGGATAATGTACTCTTTTCCCTAGCGTATCATGTCAAGTTCCGCCATCTCCTTGAATAATCACATGTTTTGTCTCTCGAAGCCTAAAACTAAGCCTACGCCTATTTACTACTAAGTTTAAGCTTAAGAGATAATGCCTAAGCTTTGCCTCATGTCACATTTTTCTATCTGTTCCTGAAATAATCTCAGCAGTCGGTCGAGGGTAAGTGATTAGAAACTTCTATGGTGGGTAGTGACGAAAACTTATTGTCACCAGTTATCCAGTGTTGGACGACAGCGCACCCTAATCAAATAGCGTTCAAGATGATAAATTATTCAGTGAACTGAAGCCCAATCAATTAATATTAAAATCCGGGAACAAAGCACGGTTTTTAGAACTGGGACGCACTCAAAAGTGGAGGACATTGGGAGAAAAATTGCGACGAACTTCCTTTGGCCGAGTGGGAGCGACCCCCTTCCCGGATTTTGCTGCGCTTCTCGGTTAAATTTTCTAATTTTGTGCTAAGCAGTTATGGAGGTGGGGTCAGTGTACCCCCACAATATCAACGCTCCCAGTATTCGAAAGAGGTCAAAAATTCGAAAAAAAATAAAATCTCTTTAATATAAGGTAGTTTGACTCTCTACATCGATTAGAGTACTTAATTCTTTACTCCTATGTGCCACTAAGGAGTTATGAAGTGTTAGGGTACCCATAGAGAGGTCCTATTCCCAATATGAGCCTCAGGGGTCCAAAATTCGAAGAAAACGAAATTAGTCTCATATAAGGTTATTTGACCTCCGACTCGATTGGAGTAGTTAATTTTAGTTTCTGAGGTTCCGGCGAGGAGTTGTGAAAGGCCAGGACACCCACATAATGGCAGCGCTCACGACAGGAGCTTCAGGGATGCAGATATCGAAAAATAATCTTAGTGTTATGTAAAGTAATTTGAAAATCTCAGTCGATTCAGTAATTAATTTTCGTCTCCGATATCAACTAACGAGCGATGAGGGTCTGTCTTACCGTTGAACGGCACCACTCCTGTATGACCCTGAGGGGTTCAAAAATCGAAAAACTGGTAATTGACCCTATGTATTTTGGCCCGCTGAGTCGATCGAATAAGTTAATTTTTGTCTCCGAGGTTCTGATAAGTACAGGGTAGCCTGGAACGGCACCACTCCTATATGAGGCTAAGAGGTTCATAAATCGAAGAAAGTAGTTAGTCCTATATTAGGTAATTCGAGGCGCTGAGTGGATTGCGGTGGTTTATTTTCGGCTCTGATGTTCCGCTAACACTGACCCAGTGGATGTATTGAATATTTTAAAATACAATGTCTTTACGATTATATAAATACACAAAGGGTTAGTACTGTTTATGTTAGGGGTTTATACAACCATATCATCTCTTATTAAAAACCGGGGCAGCAGGTCCACCAGTCATGGTGATGCGGGCCATAGGTCCGCGTCAGCTGAAGGCCGGCTATTACCCTGGTGTACATATGTGGGTGTGTCCTGTGGGAATGATCCATCTTGACTATGTAAAGGCCTCAGATAATGGATATGGACCATTTGATACAATATGGCGCAGTTGGTGCACTTAGATTTTAAAATAGATATAATTTATTAACAACTAGATAATACAATTTGCTCGAAAGCAAAAAATCAAGGCGACTTAGAATTAGCCAATCTGAATTTCACGTCGACCCCCGTGAAAATTCCCAAAAATTTTGGGGAAAATAGAGGCAAAAGTTGGCAAAATTGTTGAAAGTTATCCGTAAATTTCAAAAATTTATAGTCCCTCTGACTTAGCCCATCGCTGACATCCCCAACCCCTTCGGAACTATCTATTCCCGTGAGCCGACAGACCTTGGAAACCCATTGTAAATATCTCCTTCTTATGCGCTGAGGAGGCAGCGATACTAATACAGACGTATGGACGCAGTGATTATGGGTAGGTCTTAAAGAAGGTATGAACAGGTGGAGGGAACATATTCTACTATTTCTTAATGCACACCCTTCAATTCGGACAAACTACCGACAAATGACTGGAACGACGGTGAATATCACTTTACAACCACCGACGGCACTGGAAATAAGCAGGTCAGTCCAGTCACTGGCCAACAGAACGTCAAAAACGTCCCAATGGGATCCTACCCAGAAATGTTCAAATACGGTGGTGATACAAAGATTCCGATGGAAATTTGTTACAATACGGAGGCAACCTAAAAATATTAGAGAATTAAAGAACAACCATTTTACTATTTGTCTGTTTAAAAATGGAGATCGTAAACTTTTGAACCTATGGTGACTTTTCACAGGTCAAACTGCTGGAAAGCGACTTCGTAATTATTCACTTCAAGTCTAAGTGCAGAAATTTGACGAAGATTCAACAAGCAGAAGTTTAGACCAGATACAAGCTGTATAGATAAAATATCTGCGCCCGGTCTGTCCGTTATGTAGAAATGAGCTCAGATATTGCTCACTATAGTTGGGTTTTTAGATTGTAAGCAGTATTCGACTAAGTAAATGGGAACCCTGTTTACAACCATATGTTGATACCGCTTGAATCAAACCCACGGGCAAACTGAGTGACATTATAAACCTGTTGAACATATGTGCGATCGAGTGTTTATTCCACGACACCGTAGAAATGAACCATTTGATATTTAGACAGGCGTACGGTTTATAAATGCGCGGGGGTGTGTTTATTCCACGACACCGTAGAAATGAACCATTTGATATTTAGACAGGCGTACGGTTTATAAATGGCCGGGGGTGTGTTTATTCCATGACATCATGGCTGTTGTCATTTGAAATTTAGACGCGCTCAGTGTCGTCCAATTTCACCGTTGATTATGTACTCTAAATGCTTGTGTTTTAGAACAACGTACCTACATTTTGTGTTGTCGTTAGCTTTGAGAAAACCTTAAAGGCTACGCAAAAGATCTCGACTATTCCGTCGATATCGTGTTTTTCACGGAGTCAGAAGCCGACATGAAGAGCCACGATTCATAATTTACCCAAGTATTGAAGTTGAATCTGTTTAAAGGTGACGACGACCAAAACGAAAATCCTGTCATATGTTGCTATGAACAGGATGATTCCAGAAATCGTTTCTGCTGACTTGGCTCATTTTAGTAGAATCTAGATGCTGTGACGTGACATGGGCGCAAACGCGTCACCCCACGCCCAGAAATATGCCTGCGCGACATGCATATTATAGGTCGTCTACCCAAGAAATATGGCAAGTTGGTCAGTCATGAATGTATATTTAGAAATATGTCAGGCGTCCTCCCCAAAATTTACAGTGTTGATCAATTATGTATGCATAATAGAGATGCCTGGAGCACGGATATGTAGATCGAGTCCCCAGAAATCTAATAAGTTGATCACGCATGGATGTATATATTAACTTATAGTAACCAGCATGCACATAACCATACAACGGCGATTGCAAGATGTACTATATCTCCGAAGAGTATTTCGATCATACGGGGCCCAGTCCCACCGCCAGAATTTCTTCGCGTTTGTGCCCTTACTGACAGGGATGTTTCAATCAGGTCCAGCTGCAGCCTTGTCCAAATTCGCTAAACTGAATGAACTGTGGCAAAATTATACTATCGTCAGGACGTATCGGTATTTATGGAATAAACCGCATACCGGTGACCGGTACCAAATTATAATCGAAATTCGAAATTTTACCTGTGCTTAAACCTTAATCTCGCATACGTATGCGTAATTTGTAGTATAATTGTGCTTATTCCAAATTTTAGCAAAATTTGATAATATTAAGCTTTATTAATGATAAACAAACATTAAAGGGTATTTTTATGCAATTTTAATTTTTGTTGCAAAATAGCGACGTTTCAAACTTCAATTCGAAACTGTCTCCTAAATGGTATACACAATGTGGAGGATATAATACAGTCACAAATATATATATATATGTTTAAAATATCTCATTCTTCCCGTTTAAAGCTCAGATTGTTTGGTACTCGTGCTTTTGTGAAATTCTCCTACGTCGTAATAAAACGTCGATCAGATGAATTAACATTATTTTCAAAAACTTATTGAAAGCTAAGCTAAACTGTATAAACAATAAGCTAATTTTGTGAGTTAGGCTAATTTGTCGAGGAACTGAACTTATGATTCCTACTATTTTCGAAAACTGAGATTCGTGCTTTGCATAAAAATGCGTAACATTTGTATGGCTATGTCCATTATAAGCGGAAGTAAGATTGAGAATTCCCACAAGAAATTCCACTCTGGATTGAAAAAATAATAAAATGTAGTCACATGCAGGCGACCTATGTACAGGCCAATGGTCAAGTGGGTATATATATATATGTATATATAAAATAAAGTAAATAAAGTAACTAGGCAATAATAATTTTGTGACCAGGCTATAATCAAAATAAAAAAATTTCAGAATAAAACATTCTAATGTATCAGAAATTTCGTGGATTTGAATGCACCAAGCCTTCCGCAGGCACAGGTGATGGCTTGCTGATGTTCGGATGTGGGAAGGGGGGCTTAGCCCCAGTTTTAAAAGTGGGGCTCAGCTTCGCCTAGCCCCCCCCCCCCTGCACCGGCCCATAAAGGCACGATAATGCGTGGCCCCCGCCCCCCGAACAGTTGCAATTCATTCCGAACTATTGAAGTGCCTCCCCCGAAGGTGAGTTACTGGCTACGGGCCTTTTTAGATACGTATGACGGGAGCGGTTTCAAAAGGAAATGGCGCAAAGAAACTGCAAAACGGGTTTTCACATGAGTCGAATTCAGAGGCCCCCCCGCGCCCACCGTAAGATTTTTTGGACCACCTGGCGAAGCGACCCTCAATGATCGTATTACGGAAGAGAAAGGAAATTTAGTATCATTGCCGTCTAGAAAAGGATACATATTTCGATCAACCAAAGCAAAAATTAGCTTCCAGTACCGTTTAGAGCCTCCAGTTGGTCGACAACGACTCTATAATTATTTGTTTATCGATACTCGAAATGTAAATTAAGTCAGGAAGTAAAGGGTTAGTGATTGTACTAATTATAAAAATTATCCGTGCTTAATATTGTCAAGTACGGATATTAAGTGACTGGCCAGGATGGGTCCTGTATCGACTCAGAAGTGTGGGCGGCTGCACCAAAAAATTTTGGGGTACTGCTTACCATCTACTCCCACTACTGTACTCGAGAATAAAAATTTGTCTTTTATAAAATTCCGACAGAAACGAAGACGATTAAAAGTGCTGCAAAACCTGGCCCAATCCCAGTTATCGGTGGTACACGTGAAGTCCCATCAAATTATCGAGATGGCTCTTACATACCACCAACTAAGCAGAGTAGCGAACAAGGAAAAGCTAACACAGAATTGTCTAAAACACATAATATATATAGTCTTAGTGAATGGGTTTTTATTTTTTGAAACAATTACAATATAAGATGATGCAACGGACAGACATAGACGGATGATAGACAACACTGGAAAGGCCAAAAACATTTAAAACAGTCTGTTTCATACACATATTTAGATTCCCCCGCAAAAAAGATACACATACATATTAACAACACATTTTGAATTTTATGACATTGTCTCTTTATATCTATCTCTAAAGTATACAATTCCGTATATAAACATAATTACACATAAACATATTTTTTGTACATACATATGTATACAACATACACATGGACATAATACATCAGTTTCGTGTGTGTGTGTGTGTATTTATGTTTATACGACATTGCTTATTACATTGCTAGCTATGTGTAATCCACAAAGCTAGTAATGTAGATAGCAGCTAATAGAATAAGACAACGCAACACGGACGTTTTAGACATCAAACAGCGTTGCGTTGTCTTCAATAGCTTCGCCTAGCTAAAGGCTTTAGTTAGGCTCTAACTAGGCGCTAGCGCTCTTTCGCAACAATCAACACACTCACACACACATGTAAAGAAACAACATGCAACGACACATATAATGTGTGTGTATGTATGTATATATGTATATGCAGTGATCTGCTCTCAGGAAGGCTATGTTCGTTGCTTATATAAACAGCTTACATTCAGAGATAGATACACGGTCATATATATATATATATATGTATATTTGTTTGTATGTGTGTGTTTTTTATGAAGAAAACCTTTATATACAATTGTTATTTTCTGTGTTGTTTTGTTTGTGTGAATGTATGTTTGCTGGGTGTATTTTGAAACAAACCAAGCGCTTGACTGGGCTAGTCTGCCCGGCCGTCGACTTTTTTTTGTTTGGGTGTAGCTTTTACTAGCTTTTCCGACCGATAGCGAACGAGCGAGCGAGACAGAGATTGAGAAAAACATATTTGTGTGTTTTTTTACAATATATACGCCACCCCAGACAAGACAAGAAACGGAACACGTGTGGGGTAGACTAGACTGTAATATAATAGCAGCTAGACGAAAGCCTGGGTGGATAGACTGACTCTGAGATACGGATGTCGAGACAGATTTATAAAATGGCTTTTTTAGCACAATGGGGGAATGATGATTTTTTTATGGAGCAGGGATGTGTGGTTAGTAAAGCTTTTTCAAATTGCACGTCTTTAGTTTTATTGTAGTTTGTCTGGGTGAAAGGCGGGTATTTTTTCGATTTAAATAAAGTTACCCAAATATTAAATAATTATATTTAGTGGCTTACAAATGTTTGGCTGTTACAGTTGATAACGACCAAACAGCGACAGCAATGTTTCGTAAAGTAGTAATTTGAGCTTGTTGGGAGCTGAGTTAGTTTGGCTAGGGTAGCGTTGGGGTGAGAGAATCATAGGTGACGTTGAGGCGGCGTGTGGCTGGCCACGGGATACCACTGGGAGACGGTGCCCTCGTCCTGCTTTTGAGTGGCGGTTCTCAGTTCCCATATGGGTTAAATTTTTTTCAACACGAAAGCCTCGATTATATGTTTAATTGACCACAAAACTCCGTAAGTGCCATCAAGTTAAAATGTTCTGGGCCCTCCTTCGGTTGGAGGGGGGCGAAACCGCGCCACGTTATGGCGTCGCCCATAACTTAAAGAGAAAATATACTACCAAAACAGCGTTTTGATCGGTATTGAAACTGGGACCAAGGTAACCCTGAGACCCCAAAGTGTAATGCATGCCATGCCGTTCTCAATATAGTAAACCTTAGCTTAAGCTTACGTCCAGGTGTAAGTTGGGGATATGCCGCCACCCGAACCTGCGCTATGAGCTGTTCTTTTTTTAACGACATAACATATTGCCCCTCAGGGTACCTGGGTCGAAGCGAGCATCTTTTTATGGGAAAGGTTAGGTTTCCTTCTGTTTGTAACGCTTAGACTAGCTAATTAAAACTGCCTCCTGCAAGCAATGGAAATAAAAGTGATTTGATAGCACTGGGCCTAGACAAATCCACGGTCGTTAGTGGGTAAACCCACACAATAGGCTTCTTCAAATTGTGGCATTCCTCAGCATATGATTAATCGGAGTGATTCACTTTTGAAGCGACGTCAACCAGATATTGCTGATTGCTAACCTGTTAAATATAAAAGAGAATTGCATAATTGAATTGAAATAATTAATAATATAATTAAATTAATAATATAATTAATAATTAATAATATAATTAATAATTAATAATATAATTGAAAAAAGAATTTTAGACTGAATCGCATTTTTGAAAACAGAGTAGGAGTTATTGAAGATATAATTTTTCATTCATCGATTGGCCAGATCCCAACTACCTTGGAAATTCTTTGAAAATATTATTTTTTATAACTGCCTAAAACTGTAGTTTCTCGAAAAGAGGGAGATTAAAACATGGACCACCAGATTTTCGTGGCTGAGTGGAGGAAACAGGTACTTCATGAGATCCAAAGAATTGTAAATTTGAGCCCGAAAAAAGGGGTTATTATAGAAAGAAGAAATAAGCAAAGGATTTTACACCGGTATATATGAAAACAACATGTGAATCTATAAAAGAGTTAAAGACGTTGAAACGAAAATTGGCAAATTTACAAGTTTTATAACGTAAAGCATTGAAAATGGTGTTTTTTTTCAGTGACAATAGGTAAAAATGTGGAGTTAGGAATCTTAACTGTCAAAAGCGCACCAGTTTGCGTCAAGATAAATATTTTGAGCGAGAAAGATCCGACCAGCCGCTGTTGACTACCGAAGTGTCACGGAATTTATCGTAATTAAAATTTTTAAATGGCACACCTTTTAAGACGGTAAGCGGGGATATATTAACAGGATAGCAACAATGCTTCGAATAACATTTTCATAACCGGTAGAAAGAAATTGGGTACAAAAATATACCGTCAGATATATCTCTGAAAGCTTATATCAACACAACGTTAATCATAAATCATAACATATACAGTTTTGCTATACTGATAAAAATATCATAATAAATATATTGACATATATAAACAGTAGGGACCATGTCAACTGTAGGGGCAGGAGGTTATAACGTTAGAAAAACAAACAGCTTCTGGGCTCGGCAGTCCCCCGACTTAAGCTTAGGCTTAGTACATGGCTCATACAGGGACCTTAGCTTAGGCTAAATATAAGGCTTAGGCTTAGTGTATCAAGAACGGCATTCCAGGCATTTCAGTTCCGCCCCCAAAAGCTACATTGGTCAAAAGCAGCATATCAAGTACGTGGGTATGGTAAACATTTACTCAATAATGGGTAATTTTTTGACATGTCCCATTATGCTTCCCCTGCAGTGTATTATTTTGAACTTTACAGAGGGACACATTTCTTACGTTAATACTTTCGGCTAACTTCAGGTGGGCCATTTAAATTCTAAGTGA
The DNA here is from genome assembly GCA_030248225.1 of Trileptium ribeirensis. Classification (NCBI taxonomy): domain Eukaryota; kingdom Metazoa; phylum Nematoda; class Enoplea; order Enoplida; family Thoracostomopsidae; genus Trileptium; species Trileptium ribeirensis. Next base: position 17,014 of record JASANE010020423.1, on the reverse strand, counting down.
GCTGAGGTGGAAAAGAAGCATTTATGGGCATTTTTGAGATAACACATTCAGATCCTTGCATTCCCCTATTTTGAGATAACCTATTCTGATCCTTGCATTCCCCTATTTTGAGATAACCTATTCAGATCCTTGCATTCTCCTATTTTGAGATAACCTATTCAGATCCTTGCATTCTCCTATTTTGAGATAACCTATTCAGATCCTTGCGTTCCCCTATTTTGAGATAACCTATTAAGATCCTTGCATTCTGCTATTTTGAGATAACCTATTCAGATCCTTGCATTCCCCTATTTAGAGATAGCCTATTCAGATCCTTGCATTCCCCTATTTTGAGATAACCTATTCAGATCCTTGCATTCCCCTATTTTGAGATAACCTATTCAGATCCTTGCATTCCCCTATTTTGAGATAACCTATTCAGATCCTTGCATTCCCCTATTTTGAAATAACCTATTCAGATCCTTGCATTCCCCTATTTTGAGATAACCTATTCAGATCCTTTCATTCCCCTATTTTGAGATAACCTATTCAGATCCTTGCATTCCCCTATTTTGAGATAATCTATTCAGATCCTTGCATTCCCCTATTTTGAGATAACCCATTCAGATCCTTGCATTCGCCTATTTTGAGATAACCTATTCAGATCCTTGCATTCCCCTATTTTGAGAACCTATTCAGATCCTTGCATTCCCCTATTTTGAGATAACCCACTCAGATGCTTGCATTCCCCTATTTTGAGCTCGAATATACACTTGCTATAGATTCAGTCGGTCCGTTTGAATTCCACTAGAGCTATTAGCGGATGTAAGCAAACATTTATTCGGACATTTTCGTCGCGGAAGCATTTAAAGAAATGTTTTAAACATATTAAAGGGCAGAGGCGATATGTGGGAATGGGAGCAGATGGGGTGGGACTATCCCTCCTTTCAAAATCGATACTTCATATATCAAATACAAAACTGTTGTTTTCGTTATATTTTACTGATTGCGTGAGGCCCTGTGTTCGCAAGTGGGCGTACGCTCCCCTGGGATCACACAAATATGGTTCCGAGGTTGTATTATTTAGCTGATCTTTCAGGAACGCTCTTCGTTATGGCACACAGCACACTTCTATTTCTACACCCAGGGCCGCCGCTAGGATGTCCGAGCCCCCCCCCCCCAGCAGGCTGCGAGCCCCCCCCCCCCAGCAGGCTGCGAGGCCCCCCCAGCAGGCTGCGAGGCCCCTATCACATTTCTTAACTAATGTAATCGTTTTCCAATACACTTACCTTAAGACATTATACTCTAAAAATTTGCAAAGACCGTGTACCATTAAATTTGAGAGCTGTTCCTTAAATTAGGATAGTATGCATGGTCATAATTTTATAAACAGTCTTTGCAATATTTTAAAAGCATCCTTATAGCCTGCTCCTTTGTACGTTTGCGCTTTGAAGCACCACTTTCGAATACCCGTTGACTCATTTCACGAACACATATTTCATATATCAAAATTTAATATTATTATGCCTAAATTATAACAAAATTACTAATACTAATATTTATTTTAACCGTCAAGACTTATCACGCAGATAACACCGGAATATAACCAGGGGCCTCAAGGCCTCTACTAGTTTATTTCACACCAAATGCTATACATTAGTTGCATAGACGCTGACCTAAATAAATTTTAGTGTATGTCCGTAAAACAGGCACCCAGTAAAAACTCTAACTTTGAACCACGGAACGGTTAAACTCATACTCACGATTAGGCTTCTAAACTCTGAGGTTACCTTTGTATATCGTGTACATTTACTTTGCGAAAGGTGCTTGAGGTTGTGCTGCGGCTCCCAACTTTTTCACCTTTTCACCCAGAGGCCATGAGATGAGGCCCCTGTAAGGCGCGAGGCCCCTGCAAGGGCCGAGGCCCCCCCAGGGGGGGTAGGGGGGGTACTAACGGCGGCTCTGTCTACACCTATCTATGGGCTTTGTGGCGGATTTGTTGTTTGATGATGAGTGACAGGCTTGGACAGTATACTGAAAAGATTACCTAGCTACTAGGAAGCATAGACAGCATATCAAAACATTACATAGCTAATAGGGAGCATGGACCGCATACTGAAAAATATTACCTAGCTACTAGGGAGCATAAACAGCATACTCAAAAACATTACCTAGATAATAGGGAGCACGGACCGCATACTGAAAAAGATTACCTAGATACTAGGGAGCATGGACAGCATGCTGAAAAAGATTACCTAGCTACTAGGGAACATAGACAGCATACTCAAAAACATTACCTAGCTAATAGGGAGCATGGACCGCATACTGAAAAAGATTACCTAGCTACTAGGGAGCATGTACCGCATACTGAAAAAGATTTACCTAGCTACAAGAGACCATGGACAGCATGCCGAAAAAGGATACCTAGGTAATGGACAGCATGGACCGCATACTGAAAAAGATTACCTAGCTACTAGGGAGCATAGACAGCATACTCAAAAACATTACCTAGCTAATAGGGAGCATGGACCGCATACTGAAAAAGATTACCCAGCTACAAGGGAGCATAGACAGCATACTCGAAAACATTACCTTGCTAATAGGGAGCATGGACCGCATACTGAAAAAGATTACCTAGCTACTAGGGAGCATAGACAGCACACTCAAAAACATTACCCAGCTAATAGGGAGCATGGACAGCATACTGAAAAAGATTACCAACTACTAGGGAGCATGTACCGCATACTGAAAAACATTTACCTAGCTACAAGAGACCATGGACCGCATACTGAAATAGATTACCTAGCCAGAGTTGCAACCGGGTCACCGGGTCATCTGGTCATCGGTTCAGACCGGGTCACCGGGTCAGATCGGGTCACCGGGCTCCCCAATGTATTCGATTTTATTTTTTTACTACTTTCAGTTTTTAAATCTTGGCAGCTATTGTATTTTGAAAATTTATTCATTTATGTTTTTCTTATTTGAAAAAATGCAGTTCGCTGTTAAAATATGCTACCTTATATCGCTTATTTACGAAGTCGATAAGACCAGTGCTTGGCAGCATGTGTGTAGCCTAACTCTGTTGTCGGAGGAAGGACTTCTTCAAGCGTGAGCACTAGACGAAACTGATCAGCAAAAAATTCGAATGTATTTATTCAATCTCCGTATCACAGCTGTATTTTATCTTTTCATTTGCCAACAACTTGATAGGACCCTTATCTTTCAGACATTTTGCATGTGATCTGTGTCCAAACGGAGTACCCATATCCATCCACCTGAACACAAAATCCTATGTTCGCTATTGCTAGGTCAGTTAATTTCTTAGACTGATTTTATAACTTCAGCATGTAAAATGTACTTTCAATAACTGAATTGTGATGTATAATTTGGTTTAAAGTTACTTTATTCTTAACTACTTCATAAATTTATCAATGTATGGTAAGGATGTAATACGGGCAATAGTCACACGAGTCACCGGGTCGCAGGGTCACATGTCCGATTGGGTTACCGGGTCACATAGCCGACCGGATCACCTGGTCATATGTTGCTGACCCGGTTGCAACTCTGTACCTAGCTACGAGGGAGCATGTACCACATACTGAAAAAAGATTACTAGCTACTAGGGAGCAAGGACATCATGCTGAAAATATAACCTAGCTAATAGGGAGCATGGACCGCATACTGAAAAGATTAGTTAGCTACTAGGGAGCATGGACAGCATGCTGAAAAAGATTGCCTAGCTACGAGGAAGAATGGACCGCATACTAAAAAAGATTACCTAGCTACGAGGAACCATTGACGGCATACTGAAAAAGATTACCAAGCTGTGAGGGAGCATGTACCGAATACTGAAAAAGATTACCTAGCTACTAGGGAGCAAGGACAGCATGCTGAAAAAGATTACCTAGCAACGAGGAACAAGAGTTGAAATATAAGCTATGATAATATAAAATTGATTCCTATAGTATTTAGTTTTAAATCGATTATTGTTTACGTTTTGTGTTATAGATAGAACCAGTTTATTCGATGACCATTGACAGAGCTAAACGGGCGTGATATAGAACAGCGTTGTTTTCTAAGCAAGTGTTAATGCAAAAGTAAACTTAAGATGCGCCCCCAATTATCCTCTTTTGACAGCATATACAAAAGGATGTTAGCGAACAAAACTCGGATTTCAAGATCCGTATCCAATTTCGACATTTTTCTTTTCCATAACGCCATTAGCGTATGGAATTCGGTCCCTGTACTTTAACACCAATGTGTTCGCGAACATTTTCAAATTATAATGTATGGAATATGAAACGGACTAATTTCTGTTCTTTAACACAAAAATGAAATTTGTGTTCAGTGAACAACTGAATAGCAATCGCTTTTGTCAAAAGAGGATGGTAAGGGGCACAGTTTAAGTTTCCTCATGCACAAATATTTTGTAATTAATAGGCCAGCTTCAGGTCTTAGAAACCAGGATTAGCTTCGTTGACAAGCTTAATGCTTGTACCAGAGGATGGTTGGAACGCGTAATGGTTAGAGCATAGCATATGTAGACTTACGGTCGTTGGTTCGAATCCAATCTAGGAGGTTAGTTGAAATTTTGTCAACTTTTTGCATACCTTAGTCTACATTCAAAATAAATACATTTCCATAAAACTTTAGAAAAGTTTTTTTTCAATTTTGCACCCACCAGATATTCTTTTAAAATTAAAAACGATTAATTGAAATTTCAAAGAACTATCTTATAAAGAGTAATCTTATTAAGAAATATTTTTGAAATTTCAAGGGATAGTTCTTTGAATTTTAAAAGAATATGCTGGTGGTGTAAAAATCCAAGAAACTTCAGTTAAATTTTACGGAGCGTATTTTGAGTGTAGGTTTCAGCTTAAGATTACGATGTTTTTCTTCAGAGAAACTCGACTATTAATTGACCTGTTGGTCGCTCATAACTTAACATTACTTAGAATCACCAAGTGTATTACAGTTGTAGTCAAATGTAAAGAGGAGCCCGCTTGTGTGTAGAGTTGGGCGAATAGACGGTCGGGTTCGCCTGCGTTCCCCTCGCGACCGAGCAGCCGCAAGCAGGGCTTCTGAAAAATAATTGATTGCAAGTAACCCTGAGGGGCGTTACGTTATAACGTTTAGAAAAAAGAACAGCTTAGAGCCACGGGTTCGGGAAACAACAGCTTTCCGACTTAGGCTTAGTGTATGTCTCATATAAGGACTTTGGCTTAGGCTAAGACTAAGGCTTAGGATTAGTATATCGAGAACAAGATGGCATGCATTACACTTTACCCGCTCAGGGCCTTATGAAAAACAAATTGCAACGCTGCATTGCGTTTGGAGATTTTGTACGAAATTGAAAAAGATATTTGATAATTTATTTAAATACATTATTTAAGAGATTTGACAATTGAAATTAAAATATCATCTGTCAACAGAATGCTAAATAATCTAATTAATGTAACCACTGAGAGGGGGAGGGGAGGCATGAGTGAACCAGCAGGGGACACCACTCTTAGTATACTAAGCCTAAAGTTATGTTTTGTTCAATTTCAGGATATCACTAAGCATGTGGGGAAGGGCCCATCAACTTTTACAGTAAGCTTACACTACAAACTTAATGATGCCACAGGCGAAGTGGGCTAATTGTAATTAACTTATGGCCCATGTCACCTTTAGGGGCCGGACGCTATAACGTTAGAAAAAAGAACAACTTAGAGCGGCGGGTTCAAGGGGCGGCAACCACTCGACCTAGGCTCAGTACATGACTCATATAGGGACCTTAGCTTAGGCTAAGACTAAGCCTTAGGCTTAGCATATCGAGAACGGCATAGCATGTCATTGGCCAGAATTGGCAGCATATCACAAAACCTGCGTGCAAGAGCCCATGTTCAGAACGAGACCGAATCGATGACGAAAAATATTATTGAAATAGCTAATGTCCTTTGCTTTACGCCTGCTGACTTCTTAGACAAACACATAGATAGATACACACATATATCCTATAAATGCAATAATTAGTCCGGCACATGGGAGCCTTGTACTACATGCTTATAGCCATCATAACCGGTGTTGCCGGAATGCCACAGCCAGTGTTATATCAGACTCGTTACCTTGGCTTCGTTAGTTCCTGACTGCTTCTATGGCCATATATGCAATAATTAGGCCGGCACACGGGAGCCTTGCACTACATGCTTATAGCCATCATAACCGGTGTTGCCGGAATGCCACAGCCAGTATTATATCAGACTCGTTACCTTGGCTTCGTTAGTTCCTGACTGCTTCTATGGACATATATGCAATAATTAGGCCGGTACACGGGAGCCTTGTACTACATGCTTATTGCCATCATAACCGGTGTTGCCGGAATGCCACAGCCAGTATTATATCAGACTCGTTACCTTGGCTTCGTTAGTTCCTGACTGCTTCTATGGCCATATATGCAATAATTAGGCCGGCACACGGGAGCCTTGCACTACATGCTTATAGCCATCATAACCGGTGTTGCCGGAATGCCACAGCCAGTATTATATCAGACTTGTTACCTTGGCTTCGTTAATTCCAGACTGCTTCTATGGCCATATATGCAATAATTAGTCCGGCACACGGGAGCCTTGTACTACATGCTTATAGCCATCATAACCGGTGTTGCCGGAATGCCACAGCCAGTATTATATCAGACTCGTTACCTTGGCTTCGTTAGTTCCTGACTGCTTCTATGGCCATATATGCAATAATTAGGCCGGCACACGGGAGCCTTGTACTACATGCTTATTGCCATCATAACCGGTGTTGCCGAAAGTGCCACAGCCAGTATTATATCAGACCCGTTACCTTGGCTTCGTTAATTCCTGACTGCTTCTATGGCCATATATGCAATAATTAGGCCGGCACACGGGAGCCTTGTACTACATGCTTATTGCCATCATAACCGGTGTTGCCGGAATGCCACAGCCAGTATTATATCAGACTCGTTACCTTGGCTTCGTTAGTTCCTGACTGCTTCTATGGCCATATATGCAATAATTAGGCCGGCACACGGGAGCCTTGTACTACATGCTTATTGCCATCATAACCGGTGTTGCCGGAATGCCACAGCCAGTATTATATCAGACTCGTTACCTTGGCTTCGTTAGTTCCTGACTGCTTCTATGGCCATATATGCAATAATTAGGCCGGCACACGGGAGCCTTGTACTACATGCTTATTGCCATCATAACCGGTGTTGCCGAAAGTGCCACAGCCAGTATTATATCAGACCCGTTACCTTGGCTTCGTTAATTCCTGACTGCTTCTATGGCCATATATGCAATAATTAGGCCGGCACACGGGAGCCTTGTACTACATGCTTATTGCCATCATAACCGGTGTTGCCGGAATGCCACAGCCAGTATTATATCAGACCCGTTACCTTGGCTTCGTTAATTCCTGACTGCTTCTATAGCCATATATGTAATAATTAGTGCGGCACACGGGAGCCTTGTACTACATGCTTTATGCCATCATAACCGCTGTTGCCGAAAGTGCCACAGCCAGTATTATATCAGACCCGTTACCTTGGCTTCGTTAATTCCTGACTGCTTCTATGGCCATATATGCAATAATTAGGCCGGCACACGGGAGCCTTGTACTACATGCTTATTGCCATCATAACCGGTGTTGCCGGAATGCCACAGCCAGTATTATATCAGACTCGTTACCTTGGCTTCGTTAGTTCCTGACTGCTTCTATGGCCATATATGCAATAATTAGGCCGGCACACGGGAGCCTTGTACTACATGCTTATTGCCATCATAACCGGTGTTGCCGGAATGCCACAGCCAGTATTATATCAGACTCGTTACCTTGGCTTCGTTAGTTCCTGACTGCTTCTATGGCCATATATGCAATAATTAGGCCGGCACACGGGAGCCTTGTACTACATGCTTATTGCCATCATAACCGGTGTTGCCGGAATGCCACAGCCAGTATTATATCAGACTCGTTACCTTGGCTTCGTTAGTTCCTGACTGCTTCTATGGCCATATATGCAATAATTAGTTCGGCACACGGGAGCCTTGTACTACATGCTTATAGCCATCATAACCGGTGTTGCCGGAATGCCACAGCCAGTATTATATCAGACTCGTTACCTTGGCTTCGTTAATTCCTGACTGCTTCTATGGCCATATATGCAATAATTAGTTCGGCACACTGGAGCCTTGTACTACATGCTTATTGCCATCACAACCGGTGTTGCCGGAATGCCACAGCCAGTATTATATCAGACCCGTTACCTTGGCTTCGTTAATTCCTGACTGCTTCTATGGCCATATATGCAATAATTAGTCCGACACACGGGAGCCTTGTACTACATGCTTATAGCCATCATAACCGGTGTTGCCGGAATGCCACAGCCAGTATTATATCAGACCCGTTACCTTGGCTTCGTTAATTCCTGACTGCGTCTATGGCCATATATGCAATAATTAGTCCAGCACACGGGAGCCTTGTACTACATGCTTATTGCCATCACAACCGGTGTTGCCGGAATGCCACAGCCAGTATTATATCAGACCCGTTACCTTGGCTTCGTTAATTCCTGAATGCTTCTATATATTAATATGATTTTATATACAAAAAGAGAGTACATATATAGCATGAGCGTTCGTTGTAGAGGTAAGCACGCGTTTTAAAGTAGAGTGTCGCTGCTCCCATCGTTTAATTTTGAAACCAAACGTAGCGAGGCGTGTGGGAGAGCGAAAAGTATCGATTTTACTGGTGTTGGAGCCTTCATGATAAGTATATACTCGTAACGAGAAATTTAAAGTATGAAGCCCACCAATGTTTAAAACAACCGCTAGCATGTACCATTTCTCCAATTATCGCAAAATATCAATTTCACGAGTGTTCGTACGCGAAGCAAGTGCACTCCAAAGACCTAAATATTTTCTCCGCTACGTTTGAAACATATAGGAATTCCAGGACATCGCTCCATGAAATCAAAACCTTAGGCCCACAGCAGTTAATCTGCTCGATGTGCTCATGTAATCGCTCAGAAATCCAAAAGTACAGAGTTTGTTGGGGTCCATAAAACCCACACATGCACGTTGCAAATACGGAGGCCCAATAGTTGAGGAGTCGTGGTCGCGGTAAAGATGAAAAAATAGGGAAACGCGGGTCAGCTTTACTACCTTGAGCAGGGTTAACGGATGACCGTCCCTCGGGAGAACTTCATACCACTAGCGCCTGGGCCAACATTGGCTTTCCTAACCGGTTACCAAAGGTTAACTGGCCCAAGTAAATTTTAATTTTTACCGGGTAATCGGGCGAGCACGAGGGGGGGGGGTAAATGGCGCAGCTGATTTTGTTGGAGCTAGGACTAATCCTAGTACAATGGTAACAGCCCAATTTTATGAAAATGATAAAACGCGTGGAAAGTATCAAAATTGCAAGGAAGGAAGGGAACGGACGCCCGGATACCGGTGGAGTGTGATCTCCCTATGAATTAATATAATTGAGTAATATTGTATTGATTATGAAAATAAACAATTGTATTCATTTGTGCTATACTCGTAATGTCACACTACACCACCCGAAGGTACATGGGATGATTTTGGCACCAAATATGAAAGACAGGGACAACTATTAGGGGTGCCCGGTCGATCCTCGTGAACCAAAATTGCTGGGATAATGTGTGCATAAAATGTTATGTATATTGTACTATACTTGTCGTGTAGGACGGGTGTGCGTTCGGAGCGGCCAGGGGCAAACTGATAACACAGGAATTTTTGGGTCTACAAAAATGGTTATCCTGAGCCGGATCCCAGCGCAGACGCCGGAGGAGTACTGGTGATAAAATTCGCTGTGTTATAGAATGTACCAGGTAGTTCTGTATGGATATAATATAAAGGAGCGTCAGGCCACACGTCTAGCGCTTCTTGTGTACGGACTGGTCGTGATTAAATAGTAAAATTCTCAGCCCGAAGAGGACGGAATTTGGTAAGATTTTCATAAGGTGCGATTTTAGGGTGCAACACTGAACGCTCAATTTTCAGTTTTTCCACCAATTTTAGGGGAACGGGGTTGGCTAAACCTTATAAAGGACTCTTTAGGGGTGCCAAATTGTCCCGGCGGGTCAAAGGATTTGGGTCCCCTAAATACTTACGGATCTCCGAACAGGCGCTTAAGCCTCAAATTTTCTAGGTCCCAAAGGGCACGTAAAATAATCAAAAGTCCCCAATTTTTGGAGCCCGGGACACTTATCGGATCCCACCTTAACCGTTTACTGGAAAACCGGGGCCGCCTACCCCATGGGTCCGCGCAGGATCCTCTAAACCTAATCGGGACACCAAAATTTCTGGTTTTGCTCGTCTAAAACGGCCTCTAACGGGCCTCTCGTGGGAGATATAACTAAAATTTTAATTTCTTCAGCAGCCGGTCTGCTAGGGCATGATTCCGGTCCTGCCCCCGAACGCGTGCTGTCTTTCGTTTACGAGATATCGGCAGAAATGTGCCGATATTCCCGTGAGCAAACAGCACTCTGAGCGCTGTTATATTTCTGCTCTTAATTTCTGCTTGCGCCGACCAGCGCGAGGTTCAGCGCTGCTGGCACGTCTCGGCCACACTTGGCTGTTGGCGTTGTATTCTTGTACAAAGGCTATCAGGCGGCGACTGCAAGGGGGCCGACGTCTACTACGCTGTGTGCTGTTTGATCGTTGTTTACGCGTCTTTGTAAACTCTTGTGTGTTAAACTCTTATATATATATAAATGTTAAGTTTATTCCACAGTTTTAAATTTTAAATTGGCGAACGATGGTTTGGAGCATAAGGAAACCAAGAGAAAAAGGGAGTAGTGAAGCTATATAAAAGCAACCGACCCGAGTTGTTGACGGAACAAGTCGAGTCGTTGCAGTTAAAATTTTGGTCGGTTTTGGCGGTTGTCGTCGATTTAGAAACTTCGCTCTTTTGGGTTTACTTTTAGGTTTTCTCTTCGCCCGGGTGGGCTCTTCGGCTTGCAGACTTGCGGAAGAAGCTCGCCCGAGGCTTTTGGATGCTTTTGAATTTCTTTTGCTCAGGTTTAGGACAAGGGACAGCCCTTGCGGGAGCTGGGGTGTCCGTCGGATGCCTCGCGCTTTCGTAAGCGCTGTGCCCGCGCTGTGGAGAGTGGGTTGAACTTGGGGCAAGATTGTGGTAAAAATTCGAGACAAAATTGTGATACAAGGGGATCCCTGTGCTCGACTGGTTCTCCACCCCCTGGGTGGTATTTATTGTTAGTGCCCAGGGGGTAAACCGTTTAAAGTGTGTTACAGCGTATTATGTCGCTTAGTTGAGGCCGCACCGTTGAATTTCGAGTTAGGTGCCTGCCGGTTACAACGCCTAGGATTCAAAATAATCTATGGACATCATCGTTCAAAATTTTATCAAAGAAATTTAAAGGCCACGTTTTAGGAGCCATGGTTGTCTCGGGAGGACTCTTCGAATGCGCGCGTGGAAGAGGCCCGCCCGAGGTGTCTCACAGAGTTTCCAAATTTTCTCGCTTAGGCATAGGAATAAGGGCAGCCCTTGCGTGTGTTGGGGTGTCCGACGGATCCCTCGTGCTCCCGTAAGTGCTACGCCCGCGCTTCTACGATTTAAGCCAGGCAAGTTGAGAGGAACCGTAGGTCGGTACTAAGAACGAGGATAGAATTTTACATGATTCACGTGAAGGTAAACTGAAGGCATGGACCTTAATAACAAATTTTGGGTTGAGGGTTCCGCGTTTCGAAAAGAGCCATAGTGGAGCTCATAAGACATCGTTTCGTTGTCCAAAGGAAGCTGTAAAAGAGGAGTCAAAGTTCTGCCGTTTTAAACCACTTGCTCATGTCGCTAGCGCGCAAAGGCCCGCACATGGGTTTGGGTCCTGGCTCACTTTAATGTAAATAAAGTCATTGTTATCTACACCCCTGTGGGTGACATTGTCGTTTTTGGTCAAAGTATGCTTATGTTTTTATTTTTGTGAAAAAGGGGAAAACCAAGGAATAAAACGATTTTGGCGTGTTGCTTTAGTAGGCGAAATAGATTGATCTAAACGGGTTACACCGTTGCAATAAAATGCAGGGCCCTCTATAAGTTATGTTCAGCACTGTTTGGCCAAGCTCCCGTCCCATTTTTGCACGCCGCCCTCCTCTATTGCTCGCACCCACTCTACCGTTTTTCTGCCACATTGGCCCTGCTACACACCTAAGAGTTTGCTTCACTGTTTTATAGTTAAATTTCGACCCCACCCGAACCATGCGCAAATTTCACCCCTGCAGTCAACTTAATTTTCTCAACGCTTTAGCCAACTCCGCTCGTGCTCGCATCCCCGCCCGCCCTGTCAGTAACTTGTTTCGGCGCATAGGTCCCTCCGTGTATCAAGACAAATATTCCCCCCACATTCGGAATAACCCTCAAATACTGTAGACCGACCAGGCCCAGCTGGCTATGCCCTACCCTAAACTAAGATAAAACTTTCGCCTCTGTCGTTCAAAAGGCCCAAGGGTTACAGGCCAACCCTTCTGCTCATCTAAGCCTTTCGACAACGGGTCCTACTGCCAAGGAAACTTCAACTCTGGAACGTGGTTTGGGATCCAATACTAGGAATTGAGGGAATGACGGGTGAGCCTTATTACCTGTGAGCAGGCTTAGGGAATGACCCTCCCTCGGGCGACCTCCATGCCACTGGATACGTGGGCCACTATAGGGGCCAGGCCGAACACCCTGGTAAACCCGCCGGCAGCCTGCTAAGCTAAGCGGTTCCCATCGATCGGTCAGACCTGGATCCACCGGGAAATCGTCTAAGCCTGGGTTGTCCGGGCACCGCAGTGAAAATTGAGAGTGGTGCAGCTGGGATCCCTTAGGGCCAGAACTGGTCCTAGCTAGTACACAATAGACGTCGTGAGGAAAACATTTCCCTAAATTTGTGCCAAAATTTCCGAAGGTTGGGAAACTTTGGAAAACTTGAGAAGTCTCTGTCAGCAATACGGGCCGAACTGATGATACAACATTAGTGCTGTTGACTAGAGCATCAGATTTAAATTTCTATGGAGGTAAGCGCTAATGCCATTTTGCTCAAGGCAAAACACTATAAAACGTATTGCTTAGTTGCAGAATATTGTCTCATGACAAAATTTGGTAAAATTATTGACGTTTCAACTGTGAACCGGCACGCAATATGTAATTTCAACACTCCGCTATGAACTCCAGTACTTCAACATCACAAAAAGCGAGACAAAATATAACTAAGATAACCGTTGTGTTTGCCCGAAACACAAGGTATTAGCATCCTTAGCGTTGAAATACTATATACTGCATTATCCAAATAGGTTAACCTGATACGTACTAGGATTTTCGTCATTTTGACTTCACCAGAGTCCCCCAATGCGTGCTCCTAGGTAAATTTTACGTTCCCACAGACCCCGAAGTACTTTAACTTTATAACACGGAAAAATTACCGAGTCTTTTTTCAACTGGATAAAAACTATGCTAAGTTTTCCTACTTTGGTCGAAAAATCCACATATCTTTTTCAATTGGCAAAAAGCACTTACTCTTATGTCCATGGTCACTTCTTAAATTACACTTTATGTAACATTTTCTAACAGTTACCTACTTTATAATGACACAGTTCAACCGAGAAGACCTTTCAAGTAAACTGCTGGAAATGCCCCAGAAACTGCCGGCTCCCGAGCTCCAAACTGTGGAAACCCAAGCGTCATGGTCCCAGGTATAACTCGGAGTTTATAGAAGTCAAACAAAAGTGATGTTGCTTTAACAGCTAATGCGAAACGATACAAAACAATCCAGATTTTATCCAGAATATAATAATTTGTAAGCCTGATTTTATCACTGCGTCACTTGTGTAGTCTCGGGTCAGTGTGATGTTTTGGCAGCTTGAGATCTTGCCAAGCGTTAACAAACATCAAATAACGCCGATCAGTCCACAGGCAGTGGTGTAGCAGGATGTTCGAAAGGGATGGGGCCCATTCAACAGTTAATAGGCACTAAAAATGGCTAAGGCCGTCCACGGAGGCCCCAGTTTTGTCGAGAAGTGAAGCCCCGCTTCAAATGATGCTCAACTACTCACAAGTGCTAACAATTTTACAGTTTTTTGGCACGTGTCACTTTTAGGAGCCGGACCTTATAAATTAAAAAAAAACAGCTTAGAGCAATATGTTCGGAGGCGGGAGTTTCCCGACATAAGTTCAGGCTTAGTACATGGCTCATATAAGAACCTTGGCTTAGGATAAAACTACGTTTTAGGCTTAGTATACCGACAACAGTATAGCAAGCATTTCACATCGGCCCCTAAAGGTTACATTATCGTGACAACTGGCCAGTTTGAAGAAGCGACAAACAGAAATTCGTTAACGCTATTAATATTAACATGAACTTACTGACTTTATATCTCCTAAAGATCCTCCACTTGATCCCTGCGACAGGGAATAACTCCTGAGGCACCGGACCCCTAGGCGTCAAGCTCCGATGCCACTTGACAGTTCGCCCAACCCTCCTCTCTGGCGGCGCCCCACGCGCCCAACGTAAAGGCAGTCCTCAGCCCTCCTTGTTAGGTTGTCCTGAGGACACCGGCTGCCCACCTTGGGATCACGGACCTTTATCTATCGTGTTTGATCATCATGCGGAATCCGCATTGAGTGTAACGCATTTAATAGGAAATTTAATTCAGTTCACTTCTACCCCACAATTTCCAGTTTTCAAAAATGACAGGTAATAATATGGATCCATCTTTTAATAAAATTTACCTTTTTTATGGACAAATTTTTAATGGAACATCAACATCATAGTCGCAAATTTTGGTGAAATTTGGCTAAATTTTGATAAATAAACCAGAAATTGCGGAAAATCGGCAAAAATTGAGGAATGTTGGCAAAATTTGTAGAAAAAAGGCAAAAAACAGGAAGGAGTGTCATCTCGTTGCAAATATGTAGGGGGTTACATTCAAATAAATTCTATGTCACTAATATACAACAGGTAAGCTTCAGAATACAAAATGTTAACGTTTTCGTTCTGAAATTGACAGATTTGTCAACAAGAACTTTGCGATGTGACGTGTTAAGAGAGTTTGACGTGGAGTGTGGATTTTGTCGTGCGTTGTTGTCCGCTCCTTTGTGAAGTTTCTTAAGAAACAGAGTAACAGCTCTCATATGGAATAGTGGGTATCGTACGACGCTCACACCGAAACTAACCAGGATCAGTCCGCAGCAGGGACAAATGTTTGTTTAAAACTCTACGAAATACACGCTAGTTTAACAAGAAAAGAGTTAAATAACACGGTATTTGACCAGTTCTTTTAATTAATAAAACGAGATATTCCGTCTCCAATTCGCCCTTCAAAATTTTGTTTAAAGCTGTCCAGGTTAATTTGCACAGTAGCTTTAAATGACTTAGAAATTATGTTCTTGTGTCATTGTCATTCGAGTTTTACCGTTATAGAAATCGATCGCTAATTTTTCAACGCCGCATCTGTTAGGGGTCTACTAGGCCACAGGACGAATCTCGGTCCAAACCCGCCCCAAAATCCCCAAATTTTCCTAAAAACGCAAGGTTCTCACTAAATTACTTACTATCTCTTCCGCTTTCTTTGTTTTTGTTTGTGTTCACTCTTTTCCAGCTAATTTGCATAATTAGCACTAATTAGTGTTAATAGCTAACATGTAGTTAACTTTCTTTTATTTTTGTTTTCAGTCTTAGTTCAAGTTTCGTAACGACAGCGACAAGCGTAGATTGTAATTGTACATCCGGCTTTCGCATAACGGTAGGGAGCGTAAATAATTACGCTGTGTGTTGCGTCAGATTGTGGTGATTTTCAGAGTTTATTCGCTTTGTCGGAGCTTAATCTTCTTCGACGGCGTGTACACTCGTGCTTACGCGGCGCTCCGACACCCAGGCGTTACCATACCACACGAAAGATACAGTTTAGGCCACCAATAAATAACGTACTAGTAGCTGGGGTGCGCGAGTCTGTGGTCTGGCGTACTAGGGAAGTGGTGATAAATAAATTCCTCAGCTTTCCTGTTTAAAGCACAACCCAACGGCAACAGCAGCTCGGCAGCTAACAACACAACTCTATTACGCTCTCCTTGATCCAGGTCAACAACAGCCAAAAGGGTCGTAAGTATTTATTTACCCAAAAATAACGAAGTACCGATTCTTCTGCGATGTACTCAGACTGTCAAACCGCAGACGTTTACTCGTTAATGGTTTACGTGAAACTTAAGTCGAACTTGAACATTAATTTAACAGGCTAGACTTAGACTTAGAGCTCATCTCTCGACTAACAATCATGGCACTCCGCGAGCTTTAGATAAAAGTATCACTTGATACGACCCGCCATTCATACGCATATAAATGACAACCAGCACGAGCAATTATTTGTTCAAAGCCATAACAATTCTCAACGTTTAGACTACGCCCCAGTTACTCAAATATTTCCGGCACAAATCCGCCTAGTACCCATCGGGACATCCAGCGATACACAATAGCAAATGGAAAATATAAATTATCCATATTACGCTACGTTTTGGTTACGGTCCTTTCGGCCACAGTCTCTACCAGAAACGGTCATAATAATAAAAGAACAACCAATTTCCGTACATAACGCGATTCACGCTAATCACGCGTCAACCGTTGCAAAATCGTGGTAGCACGCTGATAAGACTAGCTAGCTCACTGGATGCAATAGAACAAAATATAATATGAAATAACCATCACCAACAGACTCGTTGGTATTCCGACACAACTCGCGAACTAAACGCAAACGCTAAACTTCTAAAAATGACACGTAACGTTAAACATTATATCATCTCTAGCTAGGTCACCTACTATGAATTAATTCAAAGCATTACAATAACCGTGTGTACCTAAAATCAACTATTCGATACACTAAATGTCATCACGTTAACTCCACAAACACGTCGATAAGCAAAATCATAATGTCACGTCCAAATATTAGCTAGGTCATTAACTAAGCACTCAATAACATCGTTATCCAAATAATGATCATTATCACTTCAAATTCTACAT